>JAXQQM020069228.1:0-116598 GCA_034641835.2 Pinus albicaulis | reverse complement strand
TGTTTACTTAGTTCATATTTTTGTTTACTTAGGTCATATTTTTGTAGGTGGACAATTAGAAAAATTCAAATTTAATTTGTTTTCAAACTCCAAATTCAAGAAGTTTAGTCACTGTAACATATGGTGTGTTGTCTTTCACATGGCTTGGGACTTTGCAATTAACTGTCCCTCGGTTGTCGCGCCATCGCTCGATGGATTCCGTTGTAAATGTCCCTTCTCATGTCTCGAGACTCAAACGACCCAATAACTAACGAAAAATGAAAATCACGCTAATCGATTCACTACTACCTCCAAGTTTATATTGATATAAATATGGTGGAAGCATTCATTTGTTTTGTGCCATGGTCGTCCATGATTCATTCAACACTTTAATTTCCGTTTCGCGGCCATGGACAACGCTAAGGACGAGCAAGATCGGTGATGAAGAAAATACATTCTTAGTCATCTTCCTGACGAAAGAAGAAAAGGGATCCACCGGACATTGTCTAGGGTTTACTATTACACGCATCCTGCAAAGTGTTCCCTTTCAATGGGAGAATAGTCCCAAGCCTAAGATGACGACCACGATGGAAGAGGAAGAAAAAGAAGAAGAAGTTCCATGTCTCGTACTCCGCCGCAGCTTTCTCCGTCGCAAGGATAATATCCGTTGGTCTTATCGCAGACAGAGCAACTACGCAACTAGTCATTTGGCTTATTCAAGCTTTTTCTGCACGATACCATGCTTCTCTCGACTCTAGACCCGCCCACTATACAAATACATAATGTTATATATAATGTGGTGGGCGGGCACCCAATCACCCGCCCAAACCCACCAATCAAATACACAACATATCTGTGCGCGGGGTTTGAACCCGCCGACCTAGGTGGGACAACCCGCCAATGGGTGGCCCCAAATTTAAAAAGTCGTTGAAACCGTAACAATAGACCCACACCAAAAATACAATGCGGAAACCATACTTGGGGTCCTGCAAGTTAGATCCCACCTCCTCAACCAAAAGACTTAATTTGGACACCGCCAAAACAAGCCAACAACCCAAGCTTTGTCTAAACTTCACACAATTTTATATACACCTTAACATTTTCTCATTCAACCAACAGAGGCGAGGTCCGTGCAATGGAACTAGGAGGGTGGAACCTTGAGAAGGGTATATTTTTGTGCTAAGAAGATTCCTTTGGGGTCCAAAAGTGCCAAGTGTTAGAAATGGGCCAAATTTATAGTTATTTTTCATGATTTTTCACCAGATTCCAACCATGCACTGCTTCCAAAGATGTGTTCATATTTTTAGGTCATCCTTGGAATTGAGGTATAATCTTTCATTTTGTAATTTCTTGTAATTTATTTCTCGCTACCATTTAATGAAAGAGGCCTCCCAAATTGAACACGGCCCGAGACGAGACCACACTGGTGAACTCGTAATAAAATTGTTTGTGTCTCTTGATCTAATGTTTTTTTTTTTTTAATTTTGTTTTTTTTCATATGTTAAATCCATTTGTTACATGCTTTTTATATGCAATTTTGTATGCATCCATGAAGTAAAATATCCGGATCAAGTTTGGCATCGTATGTGTCTTCTTGATGTGAGTTGCATGAGTGAATGATAACCAGGAACAAGCTCCAAAGAGGAGTATAAAAACTCAAATCCTTTGATCCCAAAGCGAGGACTGCACCACACAGACATAACATGGAAAATGAAGATGCACGATCTTCTTCACCATGGAAGAGAAAGTTGACAAGTTGTTTGCAGAATATGAGAAGACAATCAAGCATGAGAAGAAAGAGCATGATGACCATGCTCAAGACACCATGGAGTGTGGAGGAAAAGAGCCTTCTCTCCTTCTCCATCCACCACTGACAATTCTTCTTCTTCCTCTTCTCATCATTCTAATAGGCACCATAAAAAATACATATAAGAAGTCATTTTTTAAGCTAGATGTAAATTTCGATTTTCCCACATATAATGGAGAATGTAATGCAAAGAAACTAAACAAATGAATTAGAAAGACCAAGGTTTATTTCTGGATTCAGCAGATTGAGGAGGATGAGGCCAATATCCAATTATCATCTCTTCGGTTGAGAGGCACCACTCTCGTTTGGTGGGCGAGCAAGTTGTAGAAAGGCAGCGAAGACTTGGTTAATCTCCTTTCTTCTTGGTACAATTTTGTTTATGCATTAACAGATCAATTGTATCCTTTGGGTTATCGACAAAAGGCTTTAATGGAATGGCAACATTTGAGACAAGGAAAGGGTCAACATGTACAAATCTTCACAGAAGAGTTTAGAAAACAATCTTTGAATTTGGGTATTTCGCTTTATTCACCAGAAACTGTAACAAAGTATATTGGTGCTTTACATAGCTATATCACGAATTATTTGTTGTTATTTTAGCCTGCTACTATTGATGTGGCTAGTGTGAAGGAAATTCACTTTGAAATAAGGGGCAAGAATGATAAAGAAGAGCAACCCAAGAAATAAATTTTCAAACCTCATAATGGCAAGTTCAAAGGAAAATGCAAGGGAAAGGACAAGAAGGCAACTACAACCAAGAAGGAGCAAATCCATCTTACACACATTGCAAGAATGAAGGCCATGATGATGAACATTGTTGGAAGTTGCATCCATAGTTGAAACCAAAGAGATTTGGTGGAAAGAACGAGCAAAATATGGTGGCAACCATGCAAGAGGACCTTGGATCTGATTTCGATGACAAGACAAAGATCACAACAGTGGGCATACAAGGTAGCATTTCTCTTCATGTTAGTGAAAATTCTGAATTGCATGCAAGTACAAGTACTTCAAATGAGTCTCTTGTGAATGAACGAAAGAGGATGGAATTGTTCCACATAAGCGTTGTGATGAAACATACTAAATTGGAAACCTTGTTTGACTCGGGCTCACAAGTAAACTTGATTTCAGTTAAGAAATTAGGATTGGACACTAAGCCTCATCCAAAACCCTACCCTCTTGGTTGGGTGTGTGATAAAACCAAATTACATCTAACCAAGAAGTTTAGAGCTAGATTTGTGATTGAATCCAAACTAGTAGATGAGGTTGATCTTGATGTTGTACCTTTGGATATCTGTGGCATTGTATTGGGGAGTCCATATTTGTATGACAGTAAAGCAGTTTTCTTTCGCCATGAAAACAAGTACCATCTCACGAAAGATGAAGTGGAATACATTGTTGGAGCTCATCGTGCCAAAATCAATTCCAGTCTTGTAAGTGTACGTCAAATGAAGAGATTGATCAATTCTAGCGAAGGGTGCATTCTCATGGTTGTGAGAGAAAAAGATGTCGATACATCTGAAGCTTTCCAAGGTTGTGATCCCACTCATAAAAAGGAATTTTATGAAATTATTTTAACTATAATGTGTTTTTTCAGGAACCAAGTGGGTTGCCTCCAAAGCGTTAGATCCAACATGAGATTCACTTGCAACAGGATGCTCCTTTACCCAACATTGTTATGTACAGGTTGTTAGCCATTGAGATGGAGAAGATAAAGAAGTAGGTGCAGGGATTGTTGAACCAAGGGGTCATAAGCCCAAGTTCTTCTCCATGAGGTTCACATATTGTTTTGGTGCCAAAGAAGGATGGCACATGGAGGATGTGCGTGGAATAAAGAGGACTCAACAAAATAACGGTGAAGAATCGGTACCCTCTCCCTCGTATTAATGATTTATTAAATCAATTGAAAAATGTTGTCTATTTCACAAAACTGGACTCACGCAGTGGCTATCATCAGGTCAAGATTGCAGAACAGGATGTATGATTGCATTGAAGACGAAACAACGGTTGTTTGAATGGCTGGTGATGCCATTCAGACTATGCAATTCTTCAGCCACATTCATGAGGGTGATGAATGATATTTTTAAACCTTTTCTTGATGATTTGGTACTTGTGTATCTTGATGAAATTCTTGTTTTCAGTAGGACATGGGAAGATCGTGTGAGTCATGCTAAAAAGGTACTTGATGTTTTACAAGAGGAAAAATTGTATGTCAAAATGTCTAAGTGTGACTTTGGTAAGACTTCTTTTGTTTACTTAGGTCATATTTTTGTAGGTGGACAGTTAAAAATGTATCCTTTTAAAATTGATGTGATTGTAAAGTGGCCTAAACCCACCAATGTTACAAAGGTTCATAGTTTTTTGGGTGCAATAAAATACTAGAGAAGGTTCATTTCCAACTTCTCTGTCATTGCACCCCCCTTACATGCATTGACAAGTGTGAAGAAAACATTTCAGCGGGGAGGAAAGCAACAAAAATCCTTTGATATAATGAAAGAGAAGATCAATACCACACTGGTTTTGGCCTTACTTGGCCTCTAGAAACCTTTTGATATCGAGACATATGCCAGTGGGTACGCCATGGGAGAAGTGTTGATGCAATAGAGGAATTTTGTATGTTACCATTCAAAGACATTCTACCAAGTTCTTATGAATTGTCCCACATATGATAAGGAGTTGTATGCCTTGGTTCAAATTGTGAAGAAGTGGAAGCACTATTTGATTTGAAAGGAGACCAGCATTCACACATATCACCAACCCTTGCAATACCTCCAGTTGCAAACCAAGCTTCAACAAGCACGTCATTTTAGATGGATGGGATTCCTCCAACGGTTTCACTTGGTAATAAAATACAAGAAGGGCACCAACAACAAAGTGGCATATATGCTTTCTCGCCCTCCTATTTTTGCATCTATAGTTTTGCAAAATGCTTCTTTATATCTTGAAATTTATGTTGAACAATATGTTGGTGATGAATATTTTAAGGAGATATATGCAAAGCTGACTCATGGATCGCAAGTGGACAATTATCATTTGCAGGGAAAATTGTTGTACCATATTGGTAAACTTTGTATTACCACCAATGAATACATGTAATCAGTGAGGCACATACCTTTCTTATGTCAGGTCATTTTGGTGTAAGAAAAAATTTGTGTCATTTACAGAGGTTTTGTTATTGGCCTCACATGAAAAATATTGTGACTTGATATGTAAATGGATGTGTGTTGTGTTAAGTTTGCAAGCCCTCTAATAGAAAATCGGGGCTCTGCACACCACTTCTTGTTCCAAGTTGTCCATGGCAAAGTGTGTCAATGGATTTTGTTGGTGGTTTGCCTTTGTCTAGGAGAGGTCATGATTATTTGTATGTTGTTGTGGATCGATTTAGAAAAATGTGTCTTAATGCTTTGTAAAAAGTAGGTCACTGAAGAGCAAACTGCTCATCTCATCTTCCAATTTGTGTAGGTCCATTTTGGGCTACCCACATCCATTGTGTCTTATCGAGATTGTATTTTCCTTGGGGATTTTTGGACGAGTTTGTGTAGAATGATGGACATCAAGCTGAAGAGGAGCACGACATTTCATCCGCATATCAACAAACAAACAGAGGTTGTCAACTGCACAATGATAAATTTACTCTGAGGCTATTGTGGCAAGCATCCCAAGTTGTGGGACAAGAAATTTCCTTATGTAAAACATGCATATAACTCGATAGTGCATTCATCCACTCAAAGTTCACCATTTGAGACATTCTTTGGATATTTTCCAAAGGATCCCTTAGACATGGTCTTTAGGAAAGATGAATTTCCAGTGGAAAGATGATACAGACAAGGCACCGAAGTTCATTCATCGGATTCAGATGATTCCCCAGGAAGTGCAGGAATAGTGGGAGAAAATTCAAGCTCGATACAAATCTCACCATGATAAGCACCAAGTTGATCACCAATTCCAGGTTGGAGACAGGGTGCGACATGAAAGGGGAAGGAAATAAGTTGAGATCTATCTGATATGGCTCGTTCACCATATTATAAAATATTGGAGACAATGTTTTTCGTTTTGATTTGCTAGCATACATGCAAATGTAATCAGTAGTGAATGTTGAAAATATGAAGCTTTATGAGCCTCCTTTAATCATGGAAACTGAAGAGGTTGGATAGGTTCCTACAATGGATGACTTTGCGACTGAATACTTGGATAAGCTACCTGAGGATATCATTCTTGACAGGAAGACTAGGACTTCATGATGAGGATATGTGGAGTAACTTCGTATTGGTTTCAACAGAATGCATCCAATTAAGGCTCGTTAGATTGAAAAAGAAAAAGTGAGGGAGCAATTCCCTCACTTGCCAATTGAATGATAAATATTTTGGTGGTCCAAAAGCACATTAGTGGGGAGGAATGATCCAGGTGGCTCCAGAAATAGAAGTGGCTTTGAAAAAAACTCAAAAATAAAATTCATTGGATTGAAGTGGAACCGGGGTCAGGTCGAAGATCTTGTTTCAAGCTTTCCAACGATGTGAAGAAAACCCCAATCCGAGTTTGTATGTGAAAGTTATCACCAGCCAAAGTTTTGGTCAAACTAGGCCCAGTGGTAGTCACTAACGAGGCAACAATTTGGCAAAGTCTCGGTGCACGGAATCCAACGTCAGAATGGGCGAATTTGTCACTCTTTAATTTTTCTGGTTAACCCCAAAAACAGGTCGAAATTTTTTGATTAGTTGTTTTATATAAAACAAAATAAAGGGAGGCCAACGGGGCTCGAACTTGAGGTGTTTCCTACTCATAAATGATTATATTGATATGACCACACTCTTCTAACAATATTATTGGTGAAATTCCTCATGAGAATAAAATTTGAGTTTTGTAACTCCATTGAAATTCTTTGACAATTTCGGCAAGTAGGTGGTGACAGATTGCAATTATGATAATTTTTCTTTACTATGCGGCTATTAGAATTCAAATGGTCTCAAACCTTTTGTTTTTCATTTCTTGCATGTTTGGTATGTTTTATATTCTTGTTACGCTGCATTGGGTGTAGTGGGGGTTTGCAAGGGGCGGTAGCCCCCCTACACGGGGTCCGGGGCAATGCCTTGGGATTTATTTTATTTTATGTGGACTCAGTAATAGTTGGGAAAACCTAAGGATGATGGGTGGACCTACCCATGGTTTTTTCACGTGTGCATGGTTTTGGGCATGATGGTTTTTTTGCATGGTATTTTGTAGATCTAGTTAAGGGAATTACGAATATGTTTTAATCTAGGGCTAATGGATTGGGGTTTATATACGCTTCGACATATATATAATTTATTGTAACATTAAGTTGATGGTGCTAGATGTTGCCATAATTATAAGGGGATCTCCTTGATGTGAAATCTCGATTGGACCTCACACAGTTTGGTGTAGGAGTCCCATCCATTCATACTGTCTAACCATTGTTGGAAAGGTTTTTAAAGATATGCCTTAGTCACGATCAAACACAAGAGAACACAACACCTCTTTTGGGAAGCAAGGATGTGAGCTTTGTGAGATTCCCGATGTAAGGTGTAAGAGGGAGACTTCCACAACTGGAGAGGAAAACGAGCCACTAGTTAGAAAATTAAAAGTACTATCCTAAAGGGGGGCCAGAGAAGATAGAGAAAGGCTTGTTGAATACCTGTAGATTAGTCCACATAATAAACAACAATCGTTAGAGCATAACAACACTCATTCAATAATAGCCATAGCTAAGCAACGAATTAGTTCATTAAATTAGTATGTAATTAAAGCCACATATATCATAGACATAACCAGAATATTCCAACTATATCTATGATACATCTATGAACAAGTGCCGACTCATTGAGCTTCTGATTAGAAGTGTAAGATCCCAAGTACACTGTTACATAGATGAAACACTGTATCCAAAAGTGGAACACGAATCCACAACTTTCTTCTCCAAAGAATGATCTATCTCCTATGTATTACAAGAGAAGCCAAGGCAAGACCTCTAGAATCCAAGTTGTTTGCTTGAGTTATGAGGAGCTATTTATAACAAGTAACAATGAAATTTGAGCTTCCTCATGAATATTTGACTTCTACGACTATTCATATTCTATACATGACTCGTTACATTCCAATGTGTGGCTATTTATATTCCACGTGTCCCTCGGACTTCATTACATGTCATTTATTACATAAGACAAATTACAAATGAGAGGATAACTATATGAGACAAAATTGATAATGGGACAAAGACTAATACTATGGATACGTCATTTTCTTCCTCATGGAGCTCAATTGTAATGTAAGTGTGCCAAGCTCTGAACTTTGTGGAGATGGCTTTGACCCGAACTGTCAAGTCCCCAAGGTAGCACATCTTCACCTCAAGTGCCTCCATCAATATGTTCTTGGAGTTTGAATACACATTATTTCACAACCATGAAAGTTCCATATGAGATTTGACTGGTTCACTGATATACTACAAAATAATGTCTTTAGTAACTTCCAAGCCTTCTTGTTCTGTTGTCTGCTTGATCTACTCAACGTATTTCCTGATCTCCTGGAAGATGATTTCTCTAACTCTAGTTGCTTCAAGTGTATCTACAGAAGGCATCCCATGCTTAGGTGTAAGATACTCAAAACCATTGTGCAATAGATTATATGCAGCAATAGTACTAATCTATTGTTCTCCAAGACACATGTAGTTTTGGTGGTGGAGTCTCAACTAAACTCTATCCATCTCTGCGACAATCCTATCTTTCTTCTCCAAATGTTGCGAAGCATCGAGACAGTTGGCAGCCCACTCCTAGATATGATCGACTGCTCTGTTTTCTACCTTTAGGAGATTCACCACTTCTTGTTACTTCTTCTGAATGCCGACAAGAGGAGCCACCATTTGATGTAGAAGAATCATTTCATCATATAATTGCGCCATGGTGTCATCCATTGGCCCCAATTATCCCTGAATGGCTGAATTCCATTCGGTAGTGATGAAGCTTTATGAGGACAACCATTGATTCTCCATCGCAAGATGTTCCACTGATTGCTTCACCACAACAAGTTCTCTTCTCAGCTTGACATTCACATTCAACAAGTGCTCAAAATTATCCTGTGCCGTTGTAGCGAATGTAGCATTTTCCACCATAATAATTCTAGGATTCCTTCTGGTGTTAGAGGTTATCACATTCTCGGTAGAAGATGATACTGGATTTTTAGGATCCTTGGGATAGTATCTATGCCTCTTCTGCACGATAGTCTTCTTAAGTTAATAAAACATTACACTGCATACATCCATGACTCTATCAATAGATGGAGGTGTGATCCCCATTTCCCTAAATGGAAGATGACCACTTGTAAGGGGAGGTTCCTCTAGAGTTCCTGGTTCATCATCCATGGCTTGGATGGTATCTTCTTCCTCCAACGCTTCTTCTTCAATCCTCTAAGTCAATTGTTATTCTTCCAGTATTTGTGCTACTTCCTCCTCCTAGACTGCCTCTATTGTTCTTCTTCTACCCTTCTCCTCTCTTCTTCTTCTTCTTGTTTCTTCTAGAGAAACTCATCCTGCTTCCTCTTATCTTCTTCTTATTTTTCTTCTCTCCTTTACTACTCTCCTTGAATAGCTCTCGTGTTTAAAGGATCGATTTTCCATTTATTGATGCTCTCATCTATCGAGTCATACCTAGTCCTCTTCTTAGGAGCTACCTTCCTTGCTTGAGAAGTTATTTCTTCCCCTCCTGCACCAGTAAGTCTTGAGTTTGTGGATCTTTGGTGAACTGGTCTCCATACCTGGATTTTCCATCATGTTTGTGTTGTACCAGTTCTTTATCTTCTCATCTTTTGTTGTGGACATTGATGAGTACCCCGTATTGTGACGAATCCTTTCACAATGTTTCCTGTACACTCTCCTGTGATCATATCCATGAAAGTGTTTAGTGGTGAAGTGTAGGTCTTCCATCTCCTATATATATATTGTTTTCGCCTTATGGATCTTTAATTCATATATCTGCTCCTCAACGGGAAGATGAACCAAGGGGATTTCTTCCTCCTCTGAAGAACTCCTGACAATCCCTTGTCCAACTGATTCTCTACTTTTTGCATGAACACATTGTTGGTCACATATCGCGTCATGAGATGATGAGATTTATGACAACCAAAACGTATGATGTATGTACCAGTGGGATATTCAAACTAGTACGCGATATATCAGAGTGACTCCTTCACCTGATCTCGAATATCATCTGAAAGATAACTGCAAATAAGTGCTAAACCAATTTGTCATATACGCCTCTGAAGCTTAATGTTGATAACACTATGTAGTGGAAGTAAACTAGGAAATTCTCCTAAGGGGTCTAGTTCCAATTCGTTCCCAAGAACACATTATATGGACAGATTCCATCTAATAGAAATGCATACATGTATTATTTTGGTGCCTAGTTCACCCTCAAAGAAGATTTCGACTGACCAAAGTGATGATGCAACTCATATGATAATATATCTGCCCAATCGAATGCTCTACCATGGGTCACTACCATATTTAGCATATATTTCCAATTCTTCTTGACACCTTAGTGTTCTTGCACCCATGCAACCGACAACACTGAGAATCTTTGTCGGATAGACTGTGGATGGGTGACGGTGAAACTTGGCAGGGTTTCGATGCCATGATTTGATAATTTCACTTGTATCAAGGTCATCCCATCTCATGTAAAAGTTATCATTTTCATATTCAATGGGCTTGAGCCTCTTGTAAAATTTCTACATGTCTTCACCATAATAGGTGGCAAGATGACCGTCACTCTCATTGTGAAGCACAAGGTGAGAGTCATCCATATGTGTAATGATCCATTCAATCACCTTCGCACATGGCATGACCTAGAATCTGCATGCGATCCTGTGCATATTGGACTTATTGGTATTAATGTACGTATGCACATATTCTACATTCTCGGGAAACTTGTTCTACATGAATGTGTTGTATATCTTGCTTCATGTGACCTTTGTAGTCTTATCAATAAAGCACTATGTGTCTGCATATATTGGAATGGTTGGATTATTTAAGAGAAGTTAAGTGGGCTCCTATTTTGTAGGATTTCCCCCACATGCAACAAGATGGCTCATGCATGTACCCAGGAAGGGTGGATGTCTTCAGCACAAAGGAGTGCGCTCAAGGGAGGGTGCACTTGATCAACATGAAGGAGTGTGCACTTCTTCAGCCCAAAGGAGTGCGCTCAGTTCAAGCGCATATCTTCATCAACTTGGAGTTCATTTTTTCTTTTATGAGTTAATTTCTCATTTTTGTTTGCTTTTTCTGTGCTTTTGAGTGTTTTTCGAGTACGTGCATGGAGAGAAGGAAAGCTTCTAAGTCAAGATAAGTGGTAAGTTCACCCAACCATGGACTAACTAACTCAAGCGCTTCTAATGGTTAAGTGACTTAGGAAACATTGACTTAGGGATATGTGACACTAGGTGAAAACACACAAATAACAAATCAAACAACATTACGACACAAGGGGGCTTGAAACGACAATTGATGTAGGCTCCAATTGACATAGGAAAAAAATTTGGGGGGTCTTTGTCGCAACGTTAACACTTGGCGACACACTGGGAGGACCCTAGATTCTCTAAAATGGTTTCATTAAAGTGAAAAGTCTCAATTATTCAAGAAGTATTGATTCAATCATCTAGTTACCTTAGCTCCTCATTCTTACCTAGTTAAAGAATTAGTCTTCCCTATTCCATTACTCAACATAACACAATATAAGATAAGCCATATCATTATTCTGCCAATGTAATTATGGGTAATATAATGTGTTGAATTACAAACAATTAGAGTATGAGTTTTACATCTTTCACATTACTTCGCTGCCAACAGGCCTAGATAGTATCCCCACAAAGTTTCTTCATGAACACAAACGTTGCTTTGCTGCTAGCAAGCATGGATAGTACCTTGGCGAAGTCACTTGCTTCACCTCCCTACATAGGAAGCCTTTCTCTTCTTTCACCCTTTATTTTTCTTTCTTTTTCATAGGATTTTGCATAATCACTTATTATTTTTCAACTGGTGGAAGAGGGATCCCGACTTATTGAGAGAAAAGGAGGTTTCTCCTTTAGAGATAGGTTTTAGACCTCTGATTCTTTTTTCACTAAAATTTCCCCTTATCTTACTCTACTTAGATAGATAATCAAGAACACACTTATTCATAAACAAGACCGAGTGTAGGAAAGAGAATCGTAAATAGATGTGGGCATCATGGTTTTCTTACAAATTCTCGACTAAAGGATCATATTTTCCATCAAAAAATAATTGACTCGAAGGAGATAAACCAAGTTAAGGAAGAGGGCAAAAAATAAACCAAGGGTTGTGTTATTACAACTTTCCATTCACAAAAGATTAGCCACCTCATCTCAAATCTCAAAACTGACTTTATTCAAAGACATATAAAAGAAAAAGAACAAAATTGAAACATGAAAGATGCAAACTCACAACAACAAAAAAATGCAGTGCATCTATCTACATCCAACCTATCCTAACCTAACCTAAACAATACAGGGTAAGGTCATGTAAACTAAAATTTCCAATGTAACCATAAAATTTGTTCCCGACCTTTAGACCAAAATACATGCTCCTGCAGAATCAAAACCAAAAGAAATATAGTGAATAAGAGAAACCGTACAAACATCTTCACCGACCAATGGAAACATGAAGTGCAACCACAACATTGTATTACACTCAAATACTCTTTCAAATGAAAAACTTCACAACATCAATGACCATCTGGGCTATGGCCATACAAGACTTGATGAAGTGCATGCAAGTACAAGCCATGAGACATGGGTCTGAACTGAAAATAATCTTCTAATGAATCCACAAATATAGGATCATGGAAACAACCTTTATAGAAACTTAAACAATAAAGAATTAACAATGACAAATCCATGTCATAAGCAATGTTAATCGGTTTACCACAATCCATATTTTCATGCGTGTGAGATTCTTCGATGGATGAAGTAAAAGATTCATTAAGATCCTTCGTTTCCACATCATAGATCAAGTATTTGCTTGAAATGGGATGTAGCAGTGGAATTTCAATAGTTAGATTAAATTTCCTCCCCTGGGGGTTGAAATTTTTACGTGACTAAAATAAGCATCCCTTAGGAGAGAGTCAACATCCCATGTGATTACATGAATGATAAATTTGCACAAAATAATCATGAGCTGACCTAAATCACAAATAATGTAATGGTGACAAGAGCCTGACATAACCATCATCGTAGGCTGAAGTGTCCTACTCACTTGAATTAACTTTGAGTTTTGAGAAAACACAGTCAGCTACTTATCAAAACAATATTCTTTATTCAAATCATGAGATTCAAAGGAAGATATATTTTCAAGATTACTACAAAAATCTCCAATGATAAGCAAGTTATTTTCTTAATCAAAAGGTGGTACACTTGAAATAAAATCTTCAATAATTGCATCCAACTCCATTTTAAATAGCTGCAAATATAAATCTTCATGAAAGAACAAAGATTCATCCATATTACTTGAAAAATCATCACCGTATAATCATAGAAAATGAAAGCATCATCGTCATGATCATCCAAGGGTTTAATTTGATCAAAGGGTGAAAGGTCGAATGGTGGAATATCATTAATGGAAGATGGTTGATTGATAAGCTCAAGAAAATCACCATCAAGGGAAATATGTGAAAGAAAAATTAATTATTCATCCGTGAATTGATACTCATGTTTAGTGATCGATTGAGGTTCTAAACACATAACATCAAAAGGATGGGGACATGGAACAAAAGGAAGGTCTGGTTCTTGCTCTAGATGTTGAAATTATTTCGGATCGAGAGGACATAAAGAATCAGATTAAAAATATTTCCTTGACATACAGACTAAGAAATGAAACTTCTCATCCAAGAACTTCCATTCCACATCCTCATATGGGAATTCACAACAAAGATGAATAAATCGATCAACTAAATGTTCAAGAGATTGATTCGGTTCCATTCTAGGTTGATCGATTTTGTTGAGAACATATAGAGATTCATATTTTTTGAAAACATATCAAAGTTCGTTAACCAATTTCTTGAAATATGAAGTATAATCAGTGGGTAGAGAGTAACACCATTGCTTCACACGACCATCCAATGTAAGGGTAAACAACCGTGCGAGGATTTCTTCGGAATAAAGGCCACTTGAAAAAATTAAATCACGTAATCAAGGGAAGTTGTTGTACCCTTTCCATTGAATTTAAAATGTGAAAATTTATGTAAAAAGTCTGTGGATATTGAAAGATCTAAATATTTGGAAAAACACCTCGGGATTATGATTTGGGATGAAGCCATTAAAAGTAAGAGATTCAAACAAAATTCATAGACTTAGCTTTTCATCTGGGACACCTTCTATTGCAAAAAATGTTGACGGTGCTAGATGTCGCCAACATTATAAGGGGATATCCCTGATGTGAAGTCCTAATTAGACTTCACACCGTTTGGCGTCGGAGTCCCATTCGGTCATACTGCCCACCCACCGATGGAAATATTTTTAAAGACATGCCTTGGTCATGATCAAACATAAGAGAACACAACACCTCTTCGGGTTAGTTATAAGGATGTGAGATTTGTGAGACACTCGATGTAAGGTGTATCAGGGGGAGAATTCCACAGCTAGAGAGGAAAATGAGCCACCAGTTAGAAAAGTAATAGTATTATCCTAAAGGGGGACCTGAGAACATAGAGAAAGGCTTGTTGAATACCTACATATTAGTCCACATAATAAACAACAATCGTTAAAGCATGACAACACTCATTCAATAATATTCATAGCTAAGCAACGAATTAGTTCATTAACTTAGTATGTAATTAAAGCAACATATACCATAAACATAACCAAAATAATCCAATTATATCTACGATACATGTATGAAGAATTTTTGGCTCATTGAGTTTCTGATTAAAAGTGTAATATCCCAAGTACATTGTTACATAAATTAAACATTGTATCCAATAGTGGAACATGAAGCCACAACTTTCTTCTCCAAAGAATGATATATCTCCTATGTATTACAAGAGAAGCCAAGGAAACAACTCTAGAATCCAAGTTGTTTTCTTGAGTTATGAGGAGCTATTTATAACAAGTAATAATGACCTTTGAACTTCCTCATGAATCTCTCACGTTACATTCCAATGTGTGGCTATTTATATTCCACATGTGTCCCTTGGAGTTCATTACATATCATTTATTACATAAGACAAATTACAAATGAGATGACGATTATATGAGACAAAATTGATAATGGTACAAAGACTCATCAAATGGATAAGTCAGTTGCTTCCTCATGGAGGTCAGTTGTAATGTAAGTGTGCTAAGTTCTGAAATTCATGGATATGGCTTTGACCCGAACTAGAAAGTCCCCAATGTAGCATACATTCACCTCCAATGCCTTTGTCAATATGTTCTTGGATTTTGAATACACATTATTACACATCCATGATAGTTTCAAATGAGATTTGACCAGTTCAATCACGTATTGCGAGATAATGTCTTCAGTAACTTCCAAGCCTTCCTATTCTGTTGTCTACTTGATATGCTCAATGTATTGTCTGATCTCTTGGAAGATGATTTCTCTGCCTCTAATTGCTTCAAGTGTAACTATCGAAGGCATCCCATGCTTTTGTGTAAGATAATCAAAACCATTAAGCAGTCTATTATATGAAGCAATAGTACTAATCAATTATTCTCCAAGGCGCATCTAGATTTGGAGGTGGAGTCTCAACTCAACTCTATCCATTTCTACGGAAATATTGTCTTTCTTCTCCAAATGTTGTGGAGCATATGGATAGTTGGAAACCCACTCCTAGAGATGATCAACTGCTATGTTTGCTCCTTCAAGAGTTTCACCACTTCATGTGCCTTCTTCTGAATGCCGACAAGAGGAGCCACCATTTGTTATAGAATAATCATCTCATCATATAGTCACACCATGGTGTCTTCCATTAGCCCCAATTTTTCCTACATGGCTGACTTCCATTTGGCGGTTCTAAATCTTTGTGATGACAACTGTTGATTCTCCGTCGCAAGATGTTTCGCCTGTTGCTTCACCGCAACAATTTCTCTTCTCATCTTGGCATTCTCATTCAAAAAGTGCTCAAAATTGTCCCGTTCCAATGTAGTGAATGTAACATTTATTGCCATAATTGCTCTGGGATTCATTCTAGTGTTAGAGGCTATCACATTCTCAATAGAAAATGAGACTAGATTCTGAGGATCCTTGGGTAAGTTTCTATGCCTCTATTGCATGATCCTCTTCTTAAGTTGATCAAGCGTTACACTGCATACATCCATGACTCTATTGACTGGTTGAGGTGTGATCCCCATTTCCTCGAATGGAAGATGATCACTTGTAAGGGGAGGTTCCTCTGGAGTGCATGATTCATCATCCATGGGTTGGATGGTATCCTCTTCCTCCAATGCTTCTCCTTCAATCTCCTAAGTCAATTGTTCTTCTTCCAGAATCTACACTGCTTTCTCCTCCTGAGACTGCCTCTATTGTTCTTCTTCTATCCTTCTCCTCTCTTCTCATTCTTCTTGTTGCTTCTAGAGAAACTCATCCTGCTTCCTCTTCTCTTCTTCTTTTTCTTCTCGCCTTTCCTACTTTACTTGAATATATCTTGTGTTTAAAGGATCAAATTTTTGTTTCTTGCTGCTCTCGGCTATCGAGTCATACCTAGTCCTCTTCCTAGGAGCTACCTTCCTCGATTGAGGGGTTATCTCTTCCCCCTCCTACACCTGCAAGTTTTGAGTTGGTGGATCTTGGGGTGAACTAGTTTCCATCCCTGGACGTGCCTTCATGTTTTCATTATTCCAATTCTTTATCTTCTCATCTTATGTTGTGGAAATTGATGAGTACCCTGTATTTTGACCGATATTTTCACAATGTTGCCTACACTCTCCTGGGATCATATCCATGAAAGTTTTTAATGGTGAAGTGTAGGTGGTCCAACTCCTATATCTATGTTGATGTCGCCTTGTGGATATTTAGCTCATACAATCCGATCCTCCAATGGGAAGATAGGCCAATGGGATTTCTTCCTCCTATGAAGAACTCCTGACAATCCCCTGTCCAACTGATTCGCTACTTTTTGCATGAACACCTTGTTGGTCCATATCGTGGCATGAGATGAGGGGATATCTAACAACCAAAACATTTGATGCATGTACCCTCAGGAGCTACAAACCAGTCCACGATATCTCAGAGTGACTCCTTCATTTGATAATTCATGCAAGGAGGATCAATCTCATATATCATATGAAAGATAAATGCAAAGAAGTGTTCAACCAATTTGTCATATACACCTCTGAAGCTTAATTCTGATAAAAATATGTAGTGTAAGTAAACTGAGAACTTATCCTCGAGGGTCCAATTCCAATTCATTCTCGAGAATTAATATTGTGCACAGATTCCATCTAATAGAAATGCAGACATGTAAAATTTTAGTGTCCGATTTGCCCTTAAAGATGATTTTTCCTGCCCCACATGACGCTGCAAATAATATGATAATATATCTTCCCAATTGAATTTTCTACCATGGGTCACCACCATATTGAGCGTATATATCCAATTCTTCTTGAACACCTTAGCGTTCTTGCACCCATGCAACCAACAACACATGGCTATCAAATACTGATATACATCTCTAAGAATATTTGTCGGATAGACTACGGATGAGCGATGGAAAAATTTGGCAGGGTTTCTACACCATGATTTTATGATGTCACCTATGTCGAGGTCAACCCATCTCATGTAAAAATTATCATTTGCATATTCAGCGGGCTTGAGCATCTTGTAATATTTAATTATTGAGCGGTTTTTCCAGTGCATTATATTAGATATCATTTTTTGGGATTCAACTGTGTTAAGTAAGTCATTCATCTATGACCATTTCTGATCTGAAATGGGTGGCTAACTTGTTATGCTATGAAAGCACCTCCCACTCAGTTAAAACAAATTAAGATCTTGCTTATACTTGATAGTGCATAATTGAATACTTGAATCATGTGTATGTGTTTTAACTGTTTTAAGTCTTTGTGTGCGAGGAATTAATTTTTTTTTTTTTGCTGATTAAAATTATGTACAACAAGCATAAATTGCAGAAAATTAATCATCAACACATAACAACAAATTTAATAAAGGAGTTCACCCGAATGTCTTGGGCTACGTCTCCTTGAGCCTTTGTCACTTGACTTGGCTCTTTTGGATTATGATGGATAATTTCTTTTACAAGTAACTACTCAACTCCAATGGTTTTTTGAAGTGTACCAATGGGTTTATAATACCATCATACCTCTGGATTGGATGCTATCTCTCTTGAGATGGACCTAGGCTCCCTTGGAATTGACCTCTTCTGTCGGTGCCCTTAAGCTTCCTTGAGCTTCTCTATGGCACTAAATCCCTTAGAAGTAATTTTATGTCCCTGAAAACTTTTCTAATATTTCCATCATATATCATTAATCCAAAATATACTATTCATTTTCTCCAAATGAGCTCTGGCTCCCCAATCTAGGCCTCCAACTCCTGTTGGCCGTGGGCTGCCTGAAACTTCCCCGTGGCTTCTTTGGCTCTGTAAGTCTCCAAATGGCTCTGAAAATCCCTCCATTGGATTCATAATGTCCAAAATAGTCATAAATGGCTATTCACTTCCTCAAAATGGCCTATGGCTGCTCTGGCTATGCCTCCAACACTTGGTGGCACCCTGTGGCTCTTGGCTCACTGAAAACTTCCCTGTAGCATATGGGTCTTTATAAGTCTCCAAATGATTCTGTAAATCCTTCCATTGGATTTATAAGGTTAAAGATAGTTAGAATAGACTATTGGTTTGCTTATAATGGCCTTTGGATGCCCTAGCTAGGTCTTATTCTCCTGGTGGCCCTCGTGGCCCTTGGAACTTCTATGAAGAAGAATCACGCTAAAAAGTCCTCATCTGGCTCTTAAAACCTCACCAATGGCTCCAAAATGTCTGAAACATCCAAAAATTAGTATTGGTTTGCTGAGAATTCCCTCTGGCTAGGCCTTATTCTCCTGGTGGCCCTAGTGGCCCTTGGAACTTCTCTGAAGCAAAGTCATGCTCATAAATCCTCATATGGCTCTGAAAACCTCACCAATGGCTCTATAATATCCAAGAAAGTCGAAATTGGCTATTCACACTCGAAAAATGGTTGAGTAATGCTCAAGATAGAGCAATAATCAATTTTGCCCCAATTTTCTCCACTAAATTTGGGAACTCTGCCAGTTAACTCCACTAAAAGTGGAAGTCCGTCTAAATTTGGGGACGCCTCCAAAATCTCCGCCATCCTTAACTAAAGATTAAATAACAGATAAACAACACTTAAATGTGTTAATGACACACTAATCCTAAATTAGTGGCTTAATCTTCGCGAGCAGTCACTACATAAGGGATAAGTATTAATTAATGCCAAGCGTTTTCAAAATCTCTGTTGGTGGCTTGGTGGTTAAGTCGTCGGGTTATGGGAGTGGAGGTCTTGGGTTCAGTAATGCCCCCGCCCCTAGTATGCACTTTTTGGCACTCCACGAAAATGCACGGAATCACACCATACGTGGACTTTTTGGCATATATTAAAAATCCAACAGACTTTGTAATTTAACGTCGACTTTGATATGTTTTTTTAATATTAAATTAAATTATAATAAATATTAAATATATTTCAAATATATATTATATTATATAATATGTTTATAAAAAATATAATATATTTTATTTTATAATATATATAAATATATAAATATATAATATTAAATCATAAATAAATAATAATAAAAAAACACAACGTCCAATCTTAGATCCATTAAGAAATTTACCCCCACATAGGTTAAACTGGTGAATCTGAAGGTGCCACTTAGTGCGATATCATTGGATATTTCTGGAGGGTATTCTTGCAATTGCTGACTGTACCTGCCACATCAACATTGTACCTGTTTTGCCTATTTTTTTTACATGTTTGCCATTTTGATTAGAACGAAATATATTCCTCATACGATATCGGTTTTTCGAACCGTTTATGGCGCCAGAATCAGGAAGACGAGATCTATCCGGTCGATCAGGTTCAACACACTTTTGAACACTTTTAAATTTGAGCGATCACTTAGGTTCTTGATCCAAATCCAATCAATTTCTATGAGAGGTAGTTGTAACTGACTAATTTCTCATGATTTTTGAATAGTCTACTTAGCATTCATTGGATCGGGTGATGTTCACAGGGGTGAAGAAGTGGGACTGAAACTAGTGAAATGAATCACATAGAGTCAATCATCACTTCCTGGCCTTGCATCTGGTAACTAGGACTTCCCGAGAGGTCACCCATCCTAGTTTGCCTCTAGATCAAGCGCGCTTAAATGTGGAGTTTTCCCCACAATCAAGCCCACTTAGCTTGCTACCCCATTTGCAAAACCTTAGCAAGTATTGTGCCTCATGAACCATTCAAGTGGAGCTCCCTTCACTCTTTGTATCTTGTAATATGTTTGCATGTCTTCACCATAATAGGTGGCGAGTTGACTGCCACTCTCACTGCAAATAATAAGGTGAGAGTCATCCATATGTGTAACGATCCATTCAATCACCTATGCACATGGTATGATCGGGAATCTGCATGTGATCCTGTGCATCCTATACTTCTTGTAGATATTTATTAATACTGATAGTATTACTAGATTCTCCTGATCTAACAAATTTATCTTATGTTAAATACAAAATCCTTCCACTTAATTCTTTGCGGAAATTAAATCACCAATTTCAAAACACATATGAAGCAAAAGCAATCGCACATAAACACAGTTGTTTAATGGGAAAGCTTAAAGCTAAAAACCCCAACTATCATATATTATGCATATCAATAGATCATGTAATAATCTCATACAAATCTTAGTACATCAAGCTCTCAATACAATCAACAATCATTACACACTGTCATGCAGAAATTTGCATATTTATGCACCAATTTCTTGCCTCTTGAAAACCTACCTCCACTGTGCAATCCCTGCTGAAGAAGACCCCTGAGTGAATTCGAATTGGCCTTGCCTTGACTACGCAATCCTCATTGGCATCTCCAATGTGTGTCAGATGCATTGAATGCATCACTATAGTCACAACATATAGTCCATCTCACCCTTTCACCTATCTCTCCACCGGGTCTCCACTGGAACTGACATGCAAGTAGTCAACTGATGTATTTGTTTAGTTGCAAGTGAGTCTCTAGTTATGAATTAATTAAATAATTAATTCACTAAACTCTCACTAGTGCATCTTCAATTAGAACTAGACACAACTAGCACAATTGAGTTTAACTCACTTAACTCAGTTAAACTGAATAACAACTCCCATAACTACTCTTCCAACTCTGTCACAACTCTACCACTTCAGTTCTAACTGAGTCTTCCATGCATGAGTCACCAACCACCCTAGGAATTGTGTAATTCCTTCAGCCCACTGATTTTCCAAATATGCTCACTAAAATAAAGTGCTCCAAGAAGATAAGTTGATATTTATTTTCAGATTATTATTAAGGGCTAATAATAATTGACATGCATCTATTTTTAGATTGACGATCAGACTTCGCTCAATCTTCTAAAAATAGAATCTCATCTATTTTTCACATTTGACCAACCATCTACAAATAGCATCCTGTGACTTATAGAATCTGATCACCATGTCTAAAAATAGACATACACCTAAAAATAGCCTGCGGTCCCCACTTAGTGAAGGTGCTTAATTTTCACTATGCTCATCATCTTGTTGAATCTCAACACTCCCTCTCAACAAGATAGGGATTATCCTTAACCCTAATCCTACCTCAATGGTATTTGAATTTTCTCCTGTTAAGTGCCTTCGTCAGAATATCTGCATCCTGATCTTCCATAGGAATGTATTGAAGCAACATGATCTTCCGCTGCACACAATCTCTGATACGATGATACCAGATATCTATGTGCTTAGATCTATCATGAAACACATGATTAATCGAGATTTTAATTCAACGCTAATTATCACAATGTACCACTATAGGATCTAAATGAGAACCGAACAAACCGACCAAGATCTTCCTCATCCAGATAGCCTCACATGCAGCTTGACTTGCTACGATGTATTCTGATTCCGCTGAACTAAGTGCCATAGATCTTTGTTTCATGTTGTACCAAGAAATTGCTGTAGATTCGATACTGAAAACCCCTCTTGATGTGCTCTTTCTGTCCATTGGGCTGCCTGCCCAATCTGCATCCATGAAGCCATGCAACTTCACCTGATCCGTATGTCTGTACCATAAGCCATACTCAGATGTGCCCCTGAGATATCTCAGGACATGCTTGCCTACCTTCCAAAAGATCTTGGTAGGCTTAACCATCACTTGACTAAGCTGGTTCACTGCATAGCATATGTCCGGTGTTATATTAACTAAATACATGAGCGAACCCACCAACTATCGATAAATAGTGGCATCCACTACCTCTGTCGATGTAGCATCCTCTTTCCTCCAATTTCCTAGAAGAGGAGTATCCATGGGCTTGCAGTCCTCCATGTGAAACTTACCAAGTATCTCCCGAGCATACTTGCCTTGAGACACAAACAGTTCACCTTCTCGCTGCCATATTTCCAATCCAAGGAAATAATGAAGGAGGCCCAAATCCTTCATCTCAAACTCCTTTGCGAGATCTGCCTTGCATGAGTGTATCAACTGCTCATCACTCGTTAGTATTAAATCATCAACATAAAGAACAATGATTAAAAGCTTACCCTCCATCACAATTTAGTACAAGTTTGCATCTGCCTCAATCTTGGTGAAGCCAAGTCCAGTGAAATAGTTGTTGATCCGTGTGTACCAAGCACGAGGTGCTTGCTTCAACCCATACAACGCTCTTTTGAATTTTCACACATGCGACTCGCTACTGAAGATCTCAAATCCTTCAGGCTGCTCAATGTACACTTCTTCCTCACTGATCCCATTAAGGAACGCAGTTTTCACATCCATCTAATGAATGTGACAACCCATCTGCACTTAGAGAGCAAGGATGGTCCTTGTGGAAGAATACTGTGCGACAGGTGCAAAGGTTTCTTCATAATCAATCCCCTTGATCTGTGAGAAGCCCCAGGCAACAAATCTTGCCTTATACTTATCGATGTCCCCATAAGCAGCTTGCTTTACCTTGTAGATCCATCTTGAACCTACCACTGATTTCCCAACCGGCCTTGTAACAATCTCCCAAGCATTGTTTCTGACAATGGATTCATACTCCTCCACCATGGCATCTACCCATGTGGGCTCCTGCACTGCTTCTTCAAAATAATATGGCTCTGTCATGATACACTTGCTCATGAGAGCCATGTATCCAGTGAATCGTTCAAGTGACTTTCTCTATCTGCGCTGTGATGTAGGGAATCCTACATTCTGTGCCACATCAAGATTCAGTTTCTTAGCTTCTGTGGTATGCTTTCTGCCTGTTCTGATGTTTGGTTATGCACGAGTGGAATCCTCCACTCCATGAATCTCCTTTTGTGGCAGATCCACATATAGAGGCTCATCTTTGGGAACAAGAAGTTCCTCCTCTACATGCAAGTGTAGCTCCCTCTTAAGCGACAATGTCATGGCTTTTACCTCATTGAATTTATATCTCGTCGCACCACATTCATCCAACTGCTTTTCAAATACACACGATAATTATGGGGTGTTTCTGTGTACCCCACAAATATCCCAACTTCTGCAGTCAGCTCCAACTTCTTCCTGGCGTCTTTTTTCACATGAATGTAAACAAATGAGCCAATAATATTCAAACCAAAAATATCAGGCTTCTTACCAGTAAAAGCTTCTTCAGGTGTACCCATGCCAAGTAATATATGAGGACAATGGTTTTGCACATAAACCGCAGTGTTGCATGCTTCCGGCCACAAGTGCATCGGTAGGCCTTGGTCATGCAACACCCACGATTGTTCTGTTCTTCCTCTCCATGACCCCATTCTGCTATGGGTTATGAGGTGCTATGAGTTCTCTATGAATTCCTTCTTTGCTACAGAAGCCTTTGAATTCATTTGAGATATATTCACCACCATTATCCCTCCGCAGAGCCTTCACTTGCTTCCCCAACTCCTTCTCCACCAATGCTTTAAACTCACAGAACTTTGAGAATGTTTCACTCTTCTTCTGCATGAAGAAGATCTAGAATCTATGAGAATATTCATCAAAAAATATAACATAATACCTGTGTTTTGTTGTTGAAGCAACCGAGAAAGGTCCACACACGTCTGTGTGAATTCTCTCCAGGATCACTGAAGCACGGTTCTCCTTCTCATGAAAGGTGGTCTTCAAAAACTTACCCATAGTACATACATAACACTGATCTGACTGCGCAAGAGTACCCTTGGGAAGTCCAGTAGAAATCTGCTGCAAAATCTTCAAGGCGCCATGGTGAAGATGGCCCAATCTCCTGTGCCATAATTCGCCCTCATCCCGGCTTACCACTTCTTCTACTTTGCCCATCATTGCAACCCAGCCATCTACCTCTAGCTTGTAGAGATTATTAACTCGAATCACTATCCTCTTGGTTTGACCCATTTTTTTATGTCGCAGGAAAGCTTTTCCCTCGTTGAAAACAACGTCATAACCTCTGTCCTCCAACAGAGCGACTGAGACCAAGTTCTTCTTCAGACCTGGAACATGCATAACATCTTTCAACTTAAATGGTTTACCTGACTCCCTCTCAAAGGTAATGGTTCCAATGTCGGTCGCACTGTATCTACCATCGTTACCCATCTCTATATGCATTTGGAGATCCTTCTCCTCCAAGTCACGAAACAACTCCTTGTCTCCCGTTATATGGAAGGAAGCACCACTATCAAGATACCACATCGATCCCATTACGCTTGAAACCAAGAATGTGATCAAAGAGAAATCAAGTTAAAATTGCGAGGCTAAGGCCTCACCTGTTGTAGCTCCAACAACCTTCTTGTTCTTCTTTTTCTGTGGGCAGTTAGTGGCGAGATGCCCATGTTCGTGACAGTGAAAACACTTCACCTTGGAAAAATACAGCTTCTTGCCTATAGCCTCACGGGATTTCTTCCCCTTCCATTTCCTTCCTTTGGTAACCAAAGTGCAATTCTCTTCATCATCATTCTTCGATGAAGAGCCATGCATGGCATTGCACCTTATCTTCTCCTGCACAAGATCCAACCAAAGTCGCCCCCAATCCGACAGTTTCTCTCGTCCATTGACAGAGTCTTCGTAGCTGTGCCAACTCTTCAGAAGCCCAAGGAGAGCCAATCTCACTAGATCATCATCTGAAACTGTAATTCCCACACTCCCCAGCTCATCCCTACATTGGACAAACTTCGTGAGATATTTTGGAATACTGTGGCCCTTCTCCATTTTGATTTTTCTGAGCTTATCTTTCAACTCCAACTTCCTATGGTCACTACTGCTTTGGAAAATATCTATCAAAGCCTTCCACATTGCAAATGGAGTGACTTTCGTGTGAAGGCTTGACACAATATGGTCTTTCACACCTTCCAACAGAATTCTTCTTATCTTCGCTACCTTCTTTTGCTATGTGTCAAGTAATGCAACATCGCTAGAAGTAGGCTTAGGAACATCGCTATCGATGAACTCCTTCAGTCCATTATCTTCAAGCACCGCCTCCATACTGTCCTTCTAGGATATGTAGTTCGAGCTACCCTCAAGGGAATACTCCAACCGCAACCCATTGAAAGAAATTTAAATGAATACTCAACTATCACACCAAGAAATTTCTGCAGCAAATTCGAATTGTCCACCAGCACAAAACTCATCACCGTTTCAAGATTGCAATCTCCAGTGATTAATACTTCTCCGATACCATGTATAAATTTATTAATACTGATAGTGTTACTGGATTCTCCTGATCTAACAAATTTATCTTATGTTAAATACAAAATCCTTCCACTTAATTCTTTGCGGAAATTAAATCGCCAATTGCAAAACACATATGAAGCAAAATCAATCGCAAATAAACACAGTTGTTTAACAGGAAAGCTTAAAGCTAAAACCCCAACTATAATATATTGTGTATATCAATGGATCATGTAATAATCTCATACAAAGGTTAGTACATCAAGCTCTCAGTACAATCAACAATCATTACACACTATCATGTAGAAATTTGCATATCTATGCACCAATTTCTTGCCTCCTGACAGCCTGCCTCCACTGCGCAATCCCTGCTAAAGAAGACCCCTGAATGGATTCTAATTGGCCTTTCCTTGACTTCGCAATCCTCATGGGCATCTCCAATGTGGGTCAGATGCATTGAATGCATTACTATAGTCACAACAGATAGTCTATCTCACCCTTTCACCTATCTCTCCACTGGGTCTCCACTGGAACTGACATGCAAGTAGTTAACTGCTCTATTTGTTCAGTTGCAAGTGAGTCTCTAGTTATGAATTAATTAAATAATTAATTCACTAAAATCTCACTAGTGCATCTTCAGTTATAACTAGATACAACTAGCACAACTGAGTTTAACTCACTTAACCGAGTTAAACTGAATAACAACTCTCATAACTACTCTTCCAACTCTGTCACAACTCTGCCACTTCAGTTATAACTGAGTCCTCCATGCATGAGTCACCAACCACCCTAGGAATTGCGTAATTCCTTCAGCCCACTGATTTTACAAATATGTTCACTGAAATAAAGTGCTCCAAGAGAATAAGTTGATATTTATTGTCGGATTATTATTAAGGGCTAATAATAATCGACATGCATCTATTTTTAGATTGACGATCTATAAATAGACTTCGCCCAATCTTCTAAAAATATAATCTCATCTATTTTTCACGTTTGCCCAACCATCTACAAATAGCATCCTGCAACTTATAGAATATGCTCACCATGTCTAAAAATAGACATACACCTAAAAATAGCCTGTGGGCCCCACTTAGTGAAGGTGCTTAATTTTCACTAAGCTCATCATCTTGTTGAATCTAAACACTTCTCGATATTAATGTACACATGCACATCTTCCTATTTCTCGTGAAACTTGTCTTGCATGAATGTTTTGTATATTTTTCTCCATCTGACCTCTGTAGTCTTATTAATAAACCACTGTGTGTCCGTAATATTGGAATGGTTGGCTTGGTGAATTCAACAGGTTCCTCAGTGATTGCCTCTAAGAGTTATTTGGAGGCCACTTTACGAGGAGGCATGTCTCCAACAGATGAAGACTGGGTGAAAATACTTGTAGCATGAACACCTGTTTGTGGAAACACACTCAAAATGAAAAGATTCGCTTATAGAAACCTTCTTGTGCAATAATACTTGTAAATCATGTACAAAAATCCATCAAATGTGATTGGACATGAAAATATATGAACAATAACACAAAATAACCTGCATGCATGAGAAAATAGGCATGCAATATAGGAGTGTGAATTTTCAAAACATGAAGGGATATACAGGGTCATTCAGGGCTTTGCAGTGCACTCATGCGCTCAAGCAAGTGTATACAACCATCAAGGGTGCATTGCCGCACTTCGAAGGGTTGAAGGGGTGAGTTGTTGGGACTTCATGCCTTCACAATGTGCACATGTTCTCAAGGAGAGAGGGAGGGCACACTATCACACTCCGAAGGGACGAAGGAATGGTTTGAAAAGTATTCATGCCTTCACAATGCGCTCATGCACTCAAATGAAATGAGGGTGCATTGTCGCACTCTGAAGGGACGAAGTAAGATGCTTCGAGTCTTCATGACGTTCTCATGCTCTCAAGGGAGGGTGCAATTCCTCGTGGTGAGGAAGTGCACTCAAGAGGAAAACTTGGCCAATATGGGTGCAATTTTCAAGGTTGATCGGGATTCAGGCTCAAGAGGTGCACTCTACCTGTTGGAAGCTCTGAAACAAGTTTTAAAAATAATATTTGATGATAAGATGAGCAGAAGAAATATATGCAAGGTTACATATATTTTGTCGCAGTCACGGTGGAATATGATAGGTTGAAGAATGTGAAGAGTTTTTGCATGCGACAACAAATTAACACTTGCATCATGAAGATTGAGCATAAAAACCAACCAAAAAACTAAAAAATGTGATAGCAAGAAAATCAATAACGACAGTGAAATCATGATAATAAATGAAAATATTCGACATACAAAACTTACTCATAATGTTGGTTGATGAAGAGTCTCTTGATCCACAGTTGTGCGCCCAACTTAGATTAAAATATTATGTAATTGGATGATTAACTGAGTTATTTAAAAAAGTTTACACACAAATTTGATCCATGCATGATCGCCACTTATCGTCGCATGAAAGGCTTAGTTAAGAGAAGTTAAGTGGGCTCTTATTTTCTAGGAGTGCACCCACATGCAACAAGATGGCTCATGCATGTACCCAGGAAGGGTGCATGTCTTCGACATGAAGGAGTGCGTTCAAGGGAGGGCACACTTTCTCAAAATGAAGGAGTGCGCTCAAGGAGGGCACACTTCTTCATAGCGAATGAATGTGCTCAAGTAAAGTACATATCTTCATCAACTTGGAGTGTGCTTTTGCTTTTCTGAGTGATTTTATTACTTTTGTTTTCCTTTTCTATGATTTTAAGTGTTTTTTGAGTGTGTGCATGGCGAGAAGGAAAGCTTCTAAGTCAATATAAGTGATAAGTTCACCAAACCATGGAATAAATAACTCAAGCGCTTCTAATGGTGAAGTGACGATGCTTAGGAAACATTGACTTTGGAGGATGAGACACTAGGATAAAACACACAAATAGCAAATCAAACAACATGAGAAACAAGGGGGCTTGAAACGAAAATTTACGTATGATCCAAAATTGGCATAGGCAAACATTTTGGAGGGTTGTTGTAGCAATGAAAACACATTGAAAGGAATATAATGAAAAATCAATCCGATTTTCCCGGTTTGGGTTCCAGGAGAAATATCTGTTTATATTTTATGTTCTTTCCATTGCAGGTAATTTTTGTATAAGGTTAAAACCTAAATTTTAAACCATATTAATTATCTGCAAAAAACCATTTTAATTAAGAAAATTATTTTAATTAAGTCAATAACACAACATTTCACTCCAACATCCTTGAAAATTATTATGCAACCTCCTTAATAAATCCATATTATGCATATCTTGCAAACATAAAATTTTAGGGCACCATATTTTGAATAGGAGTTTTAGAAAATACTTTGTGTGCAATGAAAATTAAGTGGAATATATTTTCCCAAGCTTCCTTTTTTCAAAATTTTGGAAACAAAAAAAAATGTGGCTCTGAGATTTGTTATGCTTTGGAACAACCTACTCTGCTATTCTCTGTTATAATCTGGAATGCCACTAGGGTTACTGAAACAACCTTCTCCCTTATGGAGGATTCTACTAGGGTTACTGAAACAACCCTCTCCCTTATGGAGAATGCCACTAGGGTTACTTAAATAACCCTCTCCCTTATGGAGATAAATGTTCCAATAATGGTATTTTCAAATCTGAAACTCCACATGAGGCATTGTACCATCGTATTCCATGGATTAACAACCTTTAATAATCAAAATTATGACCAATGCCTTCATACCCATTTTCACAAATTTGTGTCTATCTATCTATCTATATTTTTTTTTCAAGGAAAGTCATCCTCTCTCTCAGCTCGAGAGTGAGGGTCAATACAACAATATTCATATGCAAAAAACCATTACATCAACATTTATCATCATCAAGTCACTCACAGGTGATTGAACCGAGGTGAAGGAGATATCATCCATCTCTCTCTCTCTCTCTCATAAATAGTCGTGCACAAAAACAATTTGTTCTCTATAATTGTACACATTTTTTTAAGGAAGTTCCATCATTTAGGTACTCAACACTTTCACTAGATGATTAAAACTAGGTGGAGGAGATAACATCTCTCTCTCTCTCTCTCTCAAATAGTCGTGCACAAAAACAATGTGTTCTCTATAATTGTACACTTTTTTTAAGGAAGTTCCATCGTTTAGGTACTCAACACTTGCACTAACATGAACATATGCATGGTATTTTGTAGGAAAAAAAATATCGTTGTTTAAAAATTGCAATTTCACTTGGTTATACAAAAAAACCATAAATAAAAATTACATCTTCCATAAACTAATTAAATTTCTTATATTTCAATTTTTTACACCATATTCAAACATATTGTTAAAATAACTTGAATCATCCTTCTAAATCAACATATTGTTATTTTCTATGTTTACATTCCCACTGATGCATCTTGAGAGACCATCATTAGCTTTCACTAACCCCTAAATTACATTTTGTATGGATCATGTGTTTATAGATATTTTTTGAAAATTATACATTTAGTATTGAAATAGTTATTGTAACTTTTTTTTATAATTATGTATTAAATATTGAAATAGTTTTTATAAACAAATTCACTTAACTTTTACAAATAAATACACAGACAAACATATATAAATTAAATGTAAATTTGATGCATTAAATGACATACATGTTGAAGGATTAGCTCCTAATTGTGATACCGATGAATACATTGTAATTTTTTAATGAAGTAAACTATAGGTAAGAGTCTATGTATGAATCAAAGATCATGACAAGGAGAGAATTTAGGGATGAGGATCTCATAAAATGAGTTAATAAATTTAAAGAGAGATTATTAGAGGTGGTTGTGGAGATAGTTGAACATAATGTCTTATTATGACATCTTTGTTATAGTCACATAAAGCTATAAAAATGGACGAATTGTACACTATGAACACTTAGAGGAATGAATTAATTGTAAAGAATTTCCATTTAGGCATTTCTTGAGCGTAATCACTTATTGCCCCTTGCTTGATATATGTTTGTGTATTTTCTATTTATTATTAAACCCAACATTTGGTATCAATGCTTTAGTGTTAAAGTCATTTTCCAATTTTCCTAAGGTATAGTGATATAAGGCATGGAGATCTATGTGATTATCACTGGAAATGTCTATGTTACTTCATGGAAAGCTCAATATATTACATTGTAATCTTAAAATATGATACTCTCTCAAGTGTTTGGAGAGAACCCTAATGCTTAACTTAAAAAAAAAATTCGATAGATTTCTTAGTTTAGATCACTCAACTAGATTAGACAAGGTTCAATTCCTGTTGCCAAATAAAAATATGCAAGCAAGAAAGACAACGAGTGGCAATTATAGTGATCTAAAGGAAGTTACCCAACACATTGTAAAGGAATTAGTATACAAGATCATCAATGGTGAAGGTTGGAAAAAAGTCATTGATGTAATTTTGGGCCAAAGACTTGAAGCAAACATGGTCACACCATATTGTGCTATCTACAAGTAGTTATGCTTTGGCATTCTCATTTTGATTAAGTAAAATGTAGTTTGATATTTTTGGATATAAACTTGATCATGGTGTTCTTGTCCTTTATGTGGTTATTCATCTACGTTTTGTATCATTCGTGAGAAGCGGTAGCTAAAAGCATTTCTATTTAAATTGTATTGATCATGATATAGAATTTAAATAAAAATAACGTAATGTGATAAAATATCAAGAAAAATATAATGATGAATATAGCTACCCACTTATAATAGTTCACTTTAGAAAATATAATAATCAAGATATACCTATGGAAAAAACATGCCTCTTAATCTTGAAATGAAAAATATTAGGATGTTGCATCACACTATAAAATAAAATGTAGCATGCACCCTATCACCTTAGAGAGGTTGCATTCATCGATCTCATTTATGGATAAGAAAATTTGTGATTATAGAAGTAATATGCCCTATAAAGTTTAAAAAAAATTGAGATATTATTTTGTTGTATTTATCTCATCACGAATCTTCTGATAAGTAAAAGTCTATTGTCCATGTGAAAAATAATATAAAGTAAATGCAAAGTGAGACTTGAAGTTTAGAGTATTGAAAAATAATTAAGGTAGAATATTGAGGTTGTTTAGAGGAAGTAGGATGTGCTGGCACGATCTTAGCTGGGATAGTCATCATCCTTCTTCTCTATGCTGACGATATTGTTCTTCTCGTAAGGTGCCCATTTGATCTTGATAAGCAACTTAGACTTCTTAAGGATTTCGACTCTACCATGGGTATGTCTGTTAACATTGACAAAAGAAAAGTTATGATTATCAAATCCAAGAAGGACACTTACGCTAATTTTATGTATGACAATAGTAACTTGGAGGAAGTGTCTTCTTACAAGTACCTAGGAATTGATATTCATCACAAGCTCAACTGGAACTGTAGCATTCAGAAAAGGATTAATGGGGGGTGGAAAACTTATTTTGGTCTTGAAAATAATTGTAAAATGGAAAACCTCGTAATGTGGGATAGAAAGAAGTTCCTCTTTGAAACTTTAGTCACTCCTGTTATCTTATATGGATGTGAGGTTTGGGGTTGCAGCATCTCTAGAGAATCTTGGAGAAAGATTGAGAAAATCTAGAAGCGTTTTATAACTTATAACCTTAAAATTAAAAGCAATACACCCTATCCTATTCCCCTTATCGAAGTGGGTCTTTCCCCTATCGAGAGCCTAGCTATGACTAGGCTTCTGTTGTACAAGCACAAGCTCAATAGCATAGGAGACCATAGACTTCCTAAGCTAGCTTTAAATTCCAGCCAAAACCACCTAAGGCTTAAACGAGGTTGGTATAAAGACACTAGGGCCTGGTTAAACAATTGGGAGAACGACGAGAATGTTGCATTGCAAAACATTAATAACATTAAAAAAAATTTTACTTCTAAGTTCAAAGAAAAAATGTGGTGTGAGAAAGATCTAGCAGCTAAAAGAAAATTAAGATATTATAAGGAGGTCATCAACCCCACCCTAGAAGATCAAAAGTATCTATCTGTTTTAACTAGCTCAAAGAAGAAAATTAATATAGCCAAGATTAGAACGAACTCTCATGAGCTCCATAGTGAAACAGGTCCTTGGACAATTCCTAAAAAACCATGGATGGAAATGATCTACCATTTCTGTGAGAATATGAACATCGAGGATGAAAATCACTTCCTCTTAGAGTGCCTTGCGTACAACCACATTAAAGCTCAATTTCATAATCTTTGCTGCAATACTAACCTTCCTAGCCTTTTAAGATGTCAAAATTATAGTGAGCTTGGGAGGCTTCTCTCCAAGCTTTTTGAGCATAGGAATAAAATCTTAAATCAAACTAAATAACTCTTTTCTTTAGGTCCAATAGACCAAAGATTGGCCTCAGTGGACTTTAACCACCACCATCATCATCATATATAAAAGTAAAAAGAGAAAAAAAAAATTAAAGGTAAAAAATATTTTATTAGATATTTTAATTTGTAATGGGTAACTACTTGAAAAGGGCTAAAATTGTAAAAATGGTCTATATTGAATGCAAATATTATGATAAATCATATTTATCATGATATTGCATTTCACATTTTTGATATTATTTTTCTTCATGTTTTAGTGGATTTTAAGAAAAGACATTGTAATATTTTAAATATGTGAGATGTTAAAAGTAAATAGTTATAAATAGTTGAGATTTTATTAATATTAAGTCAAAGTTAAGATTTTTTTTATTTTTTATTTATTTTTAAAGGAAGTGTTAAAGATAAATTTAGGTTAAAAGCTTCATTGAGTTATGTATTTATGAGTTATAAAATTATGAAAATTGAAAGAAATCCATAATGAAAATTGAAGAAATCACAACATTGATGCATCAATTAAGTTGTTTTGTTGGATCTTGATATCACTCCAACAAATAACATTTATGCAAGTTCAACTAGAATAAGGAAAATGAAAAAGATGCAGATTCCATATGACACGTTGATGACAAAATAAATAACTAAAAAAAAAAGTAAAGAAAGATCATAGAAGATAGGGATGTGTGAGGAAGAAAGAAGTAACAAGACATTCTCAAAAAAAAGGTAGAATTTGATAGATATGATGTGGCAAAACAAGATAGAAGATGAAATCTTGACATTGAATAAAGAAGATAGATTACACCTAGGCACAAACAAAAGGAGCAAAAGGCAAGATAAAAGAGACAAGGACAAGGAAGAAAGTTTGAAGCAACAAAATGAAAGAATTTGGTGACCTAAGAAACATCTTTATATTCCATATGAGAAATATACATGTTTAGGTACTTGAGGGACTACTCAATTCAACCAGGCTCAAAACCATTCCATCAAAGTTCATCATTTTACTAGTAGGGATTGAACATGGATGAGGAAGATAACAATCATTTCTCCTAACCACCTAAGATAAACCCAATTGACTAGTTAGTTACCTATGATGGTAGATTTTTATATGGACTTCGACAACTAACATGCTTATATTCTCTAGAAATAATCTAATTAAAAGGAATTAGAAAGATGAACAATAAAAAGAGATTGTAGGTGAAGAATGAAAAATACCAATGATGAAGATTGTAGAATATATAAGATAGAATATTGTAGAGGACAAAAAAAATTGATAGGAATATAAGAATTGAATCACAAGTATTGTTTAAAGAAAGTATGAAAAGTTAACTCTTATTTGTGATATTAATGAATTCCTTATTTGTGATATTCATGAATTCATTGTAATATGTGAACGAAGTAAAATGTGTAAATGAATTTAGTGTTGTAAAAATTTTCTAACAAATTTCAAATTTATAACTTTAATAATTTTTATTTAATTTTAAACAAAAACGAAAATGAAAATTAAATTAAATTAAAAATTAAAATATTGTAATGATTTAAAATATTATAATTTTTTTTTCACTTTTAAATTAGAAGAGAAGAATAGGTATATTTAGCGTCACCACCTACAAATATCACCCACCAAAAAAAGGCAAGCATTATTTCTCAGAGAGTGTATGCTTATTTAATGTTGTTGGGCAGTATATGCCCATCATTTAATTTGTTTAAATTTAGCGATGGGCAGCCAACCACATTAAATAGCCAACAACTTGAAAAATATGTATAGCCAAAAAAAATAAAATCTAACCATAAACCTATAATGCCCAACCCTATTAAATAGGGTTAACAATATGTATAACCAAAAAAAACTAAACAAGTTTGAAAAAACAATCCCATTAAATAGCTTGAGCAACATGTATAGCCCAAAATAATAAAAAAGTTTGAAAAAGCAATCTACTTTTAGTTTAATATTTTGCAAAGAACCACATAAAACTGAAACGCTGAGTGCACATCACATCGACACGTTTCTAACAGCAACGCCAGACATGCTTGCTTCAATATTATACATCGATAGTGATTAGCGATGACGAATAATGCATTTTTTCATGAAAAGTTTTGTGGTTTGTTTCACTGCAAACACGTGAAACCCATACTCACCAGTCGCCACGAAGTTTCGGTTTCGAATCCTGTAAAGTCGTCCGCGTATTCTGCCCAGAAGGGCCACAGGCATTGCTGGCAAAGCCCAAGGTTTCTGAATCCATATTGAATGCAAACACTGGCAACTCCATGTGAAGATATTAATGTGAATACAACAAAGTCAACTGGTCAACTAATTAATAAATAGTACTTTTATATTATATAAAATAGATGTGTAAATTTGTAGTTTATGAATATTAATTCATAAACTTTCCAGTTTATAAATAGTAAATAGTTTTTTTTAGAATTTGGTAATTTAAAATATATTTTAATGTATAAATATATTTAGTAGTTTGAATTTTTTTTGTTATATTGAATTTTAGATTAAACTAGTTAAATTAAATTAAATTCAAGTTTTTAAAATTTTCTTTTATTTTGATTAAAATTAATAATAATAAAAAAATTATTTCATATACTTGTAATAACATTCAAGTTTTAAATTTTTTTTATTTTAATTAAAATTAATAATAATAAAAAAATGTATTTCATATATTTGTAATATACAAGTATATTTAGGTTTAAGACTTTTGTGATATATAATGTAAATGAATGTCTTTCGAATTAATCACATCATTAGGAATTGGTGAATTAACTAATGCTGTTCATGAGAAGTTATTTATTCATTAAACTCAAATTAACCACATCATTAAGATTTAGTTAATCAACTAATGCTGTTCATGAGAAGCTATTTATTCATTAAAATAGATTAACTTCTTCACCACTATATTAGTTGGTTCGAAACTTTGATCAAATCTTAATATATTAACCTATCCTCTTCATCTACCTTATTTATCTACTCTATACTTGTAATACACCATAAAAAAAACAAATATTTTATATAATATTTATATGCAAATACATATAACATTCATATTTTAATAATTATAATAAATTAATTTGACTTAATTTTATACCTTATTTCACTGAATTTTAAATATGCTATATATTCAGGAACTTTTATTTTGACTAACTTAATTTTATACCTTATTTTATTTTATCAAATTTACATTTTTGTTTCACGGAATATTATATTTAACATATTTTTATGATTTTAAATATTATGTATAAAGAAACAGTATTTTATTACCATTTTTGTTTTTTTTTCATAAAACTTAAATTTTGGTTTTCTAGGGTTTTATATTTAACATATTTTTATGATTTTAAATATTATGTATAAAGAAACAGTATTTTATTACAATTTTTGTTTATTTTTTTTCATAAAACTTAAATTTTGGTTTTCGAGGGTTTTAACTGAAAATAACTTTATTAACTAAACTAAAAATAACTTTATTAACTAAATTTAAGATTCGTATATAACTAGATTTCCTAAAAATAGAAAAATTGCATTTAAATTTATATACAGAGAATTGTGTCTTACCATTTTAACTTTATTCATCGAAAAAAGTTCAAATTCTGACCTGCTTTCTTGAAACTCCATATTTAAATTTATCTACAGAGAATTGTGTCTTACCATTCTAAATTTGCAGTTCAAATTCTGACCTGCTTTCTTGAAACTCCAAATTTAAATTTATTTACACAGAATTGAGTCTTGCCCTATTAAATTTACTCATTTAAAAAAAAAAATCAAATTCAGACTTGTTTTCTTGAAACCCCAAATTCAAGAAGTTTAGTCAGCGCCGAAACATATGGTGCGTTGCTCTTTCACATCGCTTGGGACTTTGCGATTAACTGTCCTCCCGGTTGCTGTGCCATCGCCTGAGACAGCGCAATCAACGTTGATGGATTCCGTTAGTGTTAATGCCCCTTCTCATCTCTCGAGACTCAAACGACCCAATAACTAACGAAAAATGAAAATCACCCTAACTGATTCACTACTACCTCCAGGTTTATATTGATATAAATATGGTGGAAGCATTCATTTGTTTTGTGCCATGGTCGTCAGTGATTCATTCAGTCACTTTAATTTCCGTTTCGCGGCCATGGACAACGCTAAGGACCGAGCACTCTGCATCGGCGACGAAGAAAATACGTTCTAAGAAGTCATTTTTTAAGCTAGATGTAAATTTTGATTTTCCCACATATAATGGAGAATGTAATGCAGAGAAACTAAACAAATGGATTAGACAGACCAAGGTTTATTTATGGATTCAGCAGATTGATGAGGATGAAGCCAATATCCAATTATCATCTCTTCGGTTGAGAAGCATCTCGTTTGGTGGGCGAGCAAGTTGTAGAAAGGCAGCAAAGACTTGGTTAATCTCCTTTCTTCTTGGTACAATCCTTTGGGTTATCGACAAAAGACTTTAATGGAATGACAACATTTGAGACAAGGAAAGGGTCAACATGTACAAGTCTTCACAGAAGAGTTTAGAAAACAATCTTTGAATTTGGGTATTTCACTTTATTCACAAGAAACTGTAACAAAGTATATTGGTGCTTTACATAACTACATCACAAATTATTTGTTGTTATTTTAGCCTACTACTATTGATGTGGCTAGTGTGAAGGAAATTCACCTTGAAATAAGGGGCAAGAATGATAAAGAAAAGCAACCAAAGAAATAAAATTTCAAACCTCATAATGGCAAGTTCAAAGGAAAATGAAAGGGAAAGGAAAAGAAGGCAATTGCAACCACGAAGGAGCAAATCCATCTTGCACACATTGCAAGAATGAAGACCATGATGATGACCATTGTTGGAAGTTGCATCCATAGTTGAAACCAAAGAGATTTGGTGGAAAGAACAAGAAAAATATGGTGGCAACCATGCAACAGGACCTTGGATCTAATTTCGATGATGAGACAAAGATCACAACAATGGGCATACAAGGTAACATTTCTCTTCATGTTAGTGAAAATTCTGAATTGCATGCAAGTACAAGTACTTCAAATGAGTCTTTTGTTAATGAACGAAAGAGGACGAAATTGTTCCACATTAGAGTTGTGATGAAACATACTAAATTGGAAACCTTGTTTGGTTCGGGCTCACAAGTAAACTTGATTTCAGAATCCTTGGTTAAGAAATTAGGATTGGACACTAAGCCTCATCCAAAACCTTACCCTCTTGGTTGGGTGTGTGATAAAACCAAATTACATCTAACCAAGAAGTGTAGAGCTAGATTTGTGATTGAGTCCAAACTAGTAGATGAGGTTGATCTTGATGTTGTACCTTTGGATATCTGTGGCATTGTATTGGGGAGTCCATATTTGTATGACAGTAAAGCAGTTTTCTTTCGCCATGAAAACAAGTATCATCTCACAAAAGATGAAGTGGAATACATTGTTAGAGCTCATCGTGCCAAAATCAATTCCAGTCTTGTAAGTGTACGTCAAATGAAGAGATTGATCAATTCCAGCGAATGGTGCATTCTCATGGTTGTGAGAGCAAAAGATGTCGATACATCTGAAACTTTCCAAGGTTGTGATCCCACTCATAAAAAGGAATTTTATGAAATTGTTTTTAATTATAATATGCTTTTTCAGGAACCAAGTGGGTTGCCTCCAAAGCGTTAGATCCAACATGAGATTCACTTGCAACAGGATGATCCTTTACCCAACATTGTTATGTATAGGTTGTTAGCCATTGAGATGGAGAAGATAAAGAAGTAGGTGCAGGAATTCTTGAACCAAGGGGTCATAAGCCCAAGTTCTTCTCCATGAGGTTCACATATTGTTTTGGTGCCAAAGAAGGATGGAAAATGGAGGATGTGCGTGGAATAAAGAGCACTCAACAAAATAACGGTGAAGAACTGGTACCCTCTCCCTCGTATTGATGATTTATTAGATCAATTGAAAAATGTTGTCTATTTCACAAAACTGGACTCGTGCAGTGGCTATCATCAGGTCAGGATTGCAGAACAGGATGTATGATTGCATTCAAGACGAAACAGGGGTTGTTTGAATGGATAGTGATGCCATTCAGACTATGCAATGCTTCAACCACATTCATGAGGGTGATGAATGATATTTTTAGACCTTTTCTTGATGATTTTGTACTTGTGTATCTTGATGAAATTCTTGTTTTCAGTAGGACATGGGAAGATCGTGTGAGTCATGCTAAAAAGGTGCTTGATGTTTACAAAATGAGAAATTGTATGTCAAAATGTCTAAGTGTGAATTTGGTAAGACTTCTTTTGTTTACTTAGGTCATATTTTTGGAGGCGGACAATTAAAAATATATCCTTTTAAAATTGATGTGATTGTAAAGTGCCCTAAACCCACCAATGTTACAAAGGTTCATAGTTTTTTGGGTGCAATACAATACTAGAGAAGGTCATTTCCAACTTCTCTGTCATTTCACCCCCCTTACATGCATTGACAAGTGTGAAGCAAACATTTCAGCGGGGAGGAAAGCAACAAAAATCCTTTGATACAGTGTAAGAGAAGATCAATACCACACCGGTTTTGGCCTTACCTAGCCTTTAGAAACCTTTTGATATCGAGACATATGCCAATGGGTACGCCATGGGAGAAGTGTTGATGCAACAGAGGAAATTTGTATGTTACCATTCAAAGACATTCTACCAAGTTGTTGTGAATTGTTCCACATATGACAAGGAGTTGTATACCTTGGTTCAAATTGTGAAGAAGTGGAAGCACTATTTGATTTGAAAGGAGACCATCATTCACACATATCACCAACCCTTGCAATACCTCCAGTCGCAAACCAAGCTTCAACAAGCACGTCATTTTAGATGGATGGGATTCCTCCAACGGTTTCACTTGGTAATAAAATACAAGAAGGGCACCAACAACAAAGTCGCATATATGCTTTCTTGCCCTCCTATTTTTGCATCTATAGTTTTTCAAAATGCTTCTTTATATTTTGAAAGTTATGTTGAACAATATGTTGGTGATGAATATTTTAAGGAGATATATGCAAAGCTGACTCATGGATCGCAGGTGGACAATTATCATTTGTAGGGAAAATTGTTGTACCATATTGGTAAACTTTGTATTACCACCAATGAAAGAATACATGTAATCAGTGAGGCACATACCTCTCTTATGTCAGGTCATTTTGGTGTAAGAAAAAATTTGTGTCATTTATATAGGTTTTGTTATTGGCCTCACATGAAAAATATTGTGACTTGATATGTAAATGGATATGTGTTGTGTTAAGTTTGCAAGCCCTCTAATAGAAAATCGGGGCTCTACACACCACTCCTTGTTCCAAGTTGTCCATGGCAAAGTGTGTTAATGGATTTTGTTGGTGGTTTGCCTTTGTCTAGGAGAGGTCATGATTATTTGTATGTTGTTGTGGATCGATTTAGAAAAATGTGTCTTAATGCTTTGTAAAAAGTAGGTCACTGAAGAGCAGACTGCTCATCTCATCTTCCAATTTGTGTAGGTCCATTTTGGGCTACCCACATCCATTGTGTCTAATCGAGACTGTAGTTTCCTTGGGGATTTTTGGACGAGTTTGTGCAAAATGATGGACACCAAGCTGAAGAGGAGCACAACATTTCATCCGCATATCAACAGACAAACAGAGGTTTTCAACTGCACAATGATACATTTACTCTGAGGCTATTGTGGAAAGCATCCCAAGTTGTGGGAAAAGCAGTTTCCTTATGTACAACATGCATATAAATCGATAGTGCATTCATACACTCAAAGTTCACCATTTGAGACATTCTTTGGATATTTTCCAAAGGATCCCTTAGACATGGTCTTTAGGAAAGATGAATTTCCAGTGGAAAGATGATAGGGACAAGGCACCGAAGTTCATTCATCGGATTCGGATGATTCCCCAGGAAGTGCAGGAACAGTGGGAGAAAATTCAAGCTTGATACAAATCTCACCATGATAAGCACTAGGTTGATCACTAATTCTAGGTTGGAGACAGGGTGCGGCATGAAAGGGGAAGGAAAGAAGTCGAGATCAATCTGATATGGCTCGTTCACCATATTATAAAATATTGGAGACAATGTTTTTCATCTTGATTTTCTAGCATACATGCAAATGTAATCAGTAGTGAATGTTGAAAAAATGAAGCTTTATGAGCCTCCTTTGATCATGGACACTGAAGAGGTTGGATAGGTTCCTATAGTGGATGACTTTGCAACTGAATACTTGGACAAGCTACCTGAGGATATCATTCTTGACAGGAAGACTAGGACTTCACGACGAGGATATGTGGACTAACTTCATATTGGTTTCAACAGAATGCATCCAATTAAGGCCCATTAGATTGAAAAAGAAAAAATGTGGGAGCAATTCCCTCACTTTCCAATTGAATGATAAATATTTTGGCGGCCCAAAAGCTCATTAGTGGGGAGGAATGATCCAGGTGGCTCCAGAAATAGAAGTGGCTTTGAAAAAAAATCAAAAATAAAATTCATTGGATTGAAGTGGAACCAGGGTCAGATCGAAGATCTTGTTTCAAGCTTTCCAACAATGTGAAGAAAACGCCAATTCGAGTTTGTATGTGAAAGTTATCACCAACCAAAGTTTTGGAAACTAGGCCCAGTGGAAGTCACTAACGAGGCAACAATTTGGAAAAGTATCGGTGCACAGAATCCAACGTCAGAATGGGCGAATCTGTCACTCTTTAATTTTTCTGGTTAACCCCAAAAATAGGCCGAATTTTTTTGATTAGTTGTTTTATATAAAACAAAATAAATGGAGACCGACGAGGCTCGAACTTGAGGTGTTTCCTACTCGTGAAATGATTACACTGATATGACCACACTCTTCTAACAATATTATTGGTGAAATTCCTCATGAGAATAAAATTTGAATTTTGTAACTCCATTGAAATTCTTTGACAATTTCGGCAAGTAGGTGGTGATTGATTTCAATTATGATAATATTTCTTTACGATGCGGTTGTTAGAATTCAAATGGTCTCAAACCTTTTGTTTTTCATTTCTTGCATGTTTGGTATGTTTTATATTCTTGTTACACTGCATTGGGTGTAGTGGGGGGTTGCAAGGGGCGGTAGCCCCCCTACACGGGGTCCGGGGCAATGCCTCGGGATTTATTTTATTTTATGTGGACTCAGTAATAGTTGGGAAAACCTAAGGATGGTGGGTGGACCTACCCATGGTTTTTCACATGTGCATGGTTTTGGGCATGATGGTTTTTTTCCATGGTATTTTGTAGATCCAGTTAAGGGAACTACAAATATGTTTTAATCTAGGGCTAATGGATTTGGGTTTATATACGCTTCGACATATATATAATTTATTGTAACATTAAGTTGATGGTGCTGGATGTTGCCATCATTATAAGGGGATTTCATTGATGTGAAGTCTCGATTAGACCTCACACAGTTTGGTGTAGGAGTCCCATCCGTTCATACTGTCTAACCATCGTTGGAAAGGTTTTTAAAGATATGCCTTAGTCACGATCAACACAAGAGAACACAACACCTCTCATGGGAAGCAAGGATGTGAGCTTTGTGATATTCTCGATGTAAGGTGTACGAGGGGGACTTCCACAACTAGAGAGGAAAACGAGCCATTGGTTAGAAAATTAAAAGTACTATCCTAAAGGGGGCCAGAGAAGATAGAGAAAGGCTTGTTGAATACCTGCAGATTAGTCCACATAATAAACAACAATCGTTAGAGCATAACAACACTCATTCAATAATAGCCATAGCTAAGCAACGAATTAGTTCATTAAATTAGTATGTAATTAAAGCAACATATAGCATAGACATAACCAGAATAGTCCAACTATATCTATGATACATGTATGAATAAGTGCCGACTTATTGAACTTATCATTAAAAGTGTAAGATCCCAAGTACACAGTTACATAGATGAAACACTGTATCCAAAAGTGGAACACGAATCTACAACTTTCTTCTCCAAAGAATGATCTATCTCCTATGTATTGCAAGAGAAGCCAAGGCAAGACCTCTAGAATCCAAGTTTTTTTCTTGAGTTATGAGGAGCTATTTATAACAAGTAACAATGAACTTTGAGCTTCCTCATGAATCTTTGACTTCTACGACTATTCATATTCTATACATGACTCATGACATTCCAATGTGTGGCTATTTATATTCCACATGTGTCCCTTGGACTTCATTACATATCATTTATTACATAAGACAAATTACAAATGTGAGGATAACTATATGAGAAAAAATTGATAATGGGAGAAAGACTGATAATATGGATAAGTCATTTTCTTCCTCCTGGAGCTCAATTGTAATGTAAGTGTGCCAAGCTCTGAACTCTGTGGAGATGGCTTTGACCCGAACTGTCAAGTCCCCATTGTAGCACATCTTCACCTCCAGTGCCTCCATCAATATGTTCTTGGAGTTGAATACACATTATTTCACAACCATGAAAGTTTCATATGAGATTTGATTGGTTCACTGATATACTAAAAAATAATGTCTTTAGTAACTTCCAAGCCTTCTTGTTCTGTTGTCTGCTTGATCTACTCAATGTATTGCCTGATCTCCTGGAAGATGATTTCTCTAACTTTGATTGCTTCAAGTGTATCTATCGAAGGCATCCCATGCTTAGGTGTAAGAGACTCAAAAACATTGTCCAATCGATTATATGCAACAATAGTACTAATCTATTGTTCTCCAAGACACATGTAGTTTTGGTGGTGGAGTCTCAGCTAAACTCTATCCATCTCTGCGACAATCCTATCTTTCTTCTCCAAATGTTGCGGAGCATTGAGACAGTTGGCAGCCCACTCCTAGATATGATTGACTTCTATATTTGCTACCTTAAGGAGTTTCACCACTTCCTATTCCTTCTTCTGAATGCCGACAAGAGGAGCCACCATTTGATGTAGAAGAATTATTTCATCGTATAATTGCGCCATGGTGTCATCCATTGGCCCCAATTATTCCTGCATGGCTGAATTCCATTCAGCAATGCTGAAGCTTTATGATGACAACCATTGATTCTCCATCACAAGATGTTCCACTGATTGCTTCACCGCAACAAGTTCTCTTCTCAGCCTGGCATTCACATTCAACAAGTGCTCAGAATTATCCTGTGTTGTTGTAGCAAATATAGCATTTTCCACCATAATAATTCTGGGATTCCTTCTGGTGTTAGAGGTTATCACATTCTCAGTATAAGATGATACTGGATTTTGAGGATCCTTGGGAAAGTATCTATGCCTCTTATGCACAATAGTCTTCTTAAGTTAATAAAACATTACACTGCATACATCCATGACTCTATAAATTTATGGAGGTGTGATCCACATTTCCCTAAATGGAAGATGACCACTTGTAAGGGGAGGTTCCTCTAGAGTTCCTGGTTCATCATCCATGGGTTGGATGGTATCTTCTTCCTCCAACGCTTCTTCTTCAATCGCCTAATTCAATTTTTATTCTTCCAGTATCTGTGCTACTTCCTCCTCCTGGACTGCCTCTGTTGTTCTTCTTCTATCCCTCTCCTCTCTTCTTCTTCTTCTTCTTGTTGCTTCTAGAGAAACTCATCCTGCTTCCTCTTATCTTCTTCTTATTTTTCTTCTCTCCTTTCCTACTCTCCTTGAATAGCTCTCATGTTTAAAGGATCGAATTTCCATTTATTGATGCTCTCATCTGTCGAGTCATACCTAGTCCTCTTCTTAGGAGCTACCTTCCTTGTTTGAGAAGTTATCTCTTCCCCTCCTGCACCAGTAAGTCTTGAGTTTGTGGATCTTTGGGTGAACTGGTCTCCATACCTAGATTTTCCTTCATGTTTGTGTTGTACCAGTTCTTTATCTTCTCATCTTTTGTTGTGGACATTGATGAGTACCCCGTATTGTGACGAATCCTTTCACAATGTTTCTTGTACACTCTCTTGGGATCATATCCATGAAAGTGTTTAGTGGTGAAGTGTAGGTCTTCCATCTCCTATATCTGTATTGTTGTTGCCTTATGGATCTTTAATTCATATAATCTTCTCCTCAACGGGAAGATGAGCCAAGGGGATTTCTTCCTCCTCTGAAGAACTCCTGACAATCCCTTGTCCAACTGATTTTCTAATTTTTGCATGAACACATTGTTGGTCACATATCGTGTCATGAGATGATGGGATTTATGACAACCAAAACGTTTTATGTATGTACCAGTGGGATATTCAAACTAGTACGCGATATCTTAGGGTGACTCCTTCACCTGATCTCGAATATCATCTGAAAGATAACTGCAAATAAGTGCTCAGCCAATTTGTCATATACACCTTTGAAGCTTAATGTTGATAACACTATGCAGTGGAAGTAAACCGGGAAATTCTCCTAAGGGGTCCAGTTCCAATTCGTTCCCAAGAACACATGCTATGGACAGATTCCATCTAATAGAAATGCAGACATGTATTATTTTGGTGCCTCGTTCGCCATCAAAGAAGATTTTGACTGCCCAATATTAGGTCAGTCTTTGCAGCCTTCCTCCAGTGATCAAACATGCTCTTACAAAGTGATTTTAAGATGTCAAGGTCAAATTTTGTCATTTCAAAGAGTCTTCAAGCAAAATTTGGTCACTAGGTATTAGGTCTAGGGTTTGTTTTCACTCTTTTCAAAGTTGTCCAAATGTCGGTCCATGTCACCATTCAGCTGAGTGTACCATCATTCAAAGGGTTGTCATCATCATGTCAGATTCCACTGGGTCATTTTACACCTTGTTCATGCTTCAATTGTGCCTAGGTAAGGTCCTTTTCCCTCTCTTAAGGTTTTGGAGGTAATTTCTCTTGGATGGTCAAATCATCAGCAAAAATTTTATCCTGATGTTCATACACCTTCCCCTACCCTTAATTTACCTTATTAAACATTTCCCATCATCGAGATCCCCCAAATTCCTCATTTTCACACAAACCCTAGTTTCTTGCTACAACTTGGCAATTTTCTAGGCTAGGCCTGTGTTTTGCCCTTTTGGACCCCTTCCCCTCACTCAATCTCTGAAATTTCACTTTCCCCTACTTCCTAACATCCCTTCCTACTTCCCAAAATTTTCTCAAGAATTTAGAAGCCCCTTATCCCCTTCGTTTCGCTTCATTTCGACAAATCCCTTGTTCCACACATCGGGATAGGTTTTACTCCAATGATGTTTATGAGCAATAAAAGATGTATTTTGGAAAAATGAGAGAAATTTTTGTCCAAAATATGCCAAGGAAGAAAAAACTCCTTCACTTTTTACACAGGTGTCACGGTTTTAGAGAAATGTCAAAAATACATTTGCCTCAGGAGAATTGATGCACCTCTGAAGTGACCTTGGGAAAATCAAGATTTCTCCTAGCTTGGTTGGACAAATTACTTTCTTGATGATTCAAATGATAACTAGACACAAATATATTTCCAATGAGCTATCATGAGCTCAATTTGGAGTTGAGTAAGACCTTCAAAAGTTGACTGCAACAGCACTCTGCCTTGAGGCAGCCTCATTCTGTTCATTTTGAACAGTCTTGGGAGATTTGATTTTTGACAAAGAAAATGAACTCAAAATTGAAAAATTCCAATTAGGTTAGAAATTAGACTCAATAATATTTCCAACGAGCTATCTTGCGCCCAATTTGGACACCAGGAAGGCCTCCAAAAGCCTCCTGCAAAAAGGCGCTACGCATTGGGTTTATGGCGCGACGCATTGGGTTGGTGTGCGACGCATTGGGTGAAGGTCGCGGCGCATATAAAGTGCGAAGTGCATATATCCACTTTTCACAATGTATTTTTGTTCCTGCGTGGCGCATATAAAGTGCGCGACGCACTGGGTTGTGCGCGCGGCACACAGGACCGACAAGGGAAATTTTCACCTTTTCTCCACAAAAATTCAAATCAACTCAGTTTTCCTCACTCCAAGTAAGTTTATGAAATTTCCATTAAAATTTTTGGTGCTGATTGAAGTGGATTATAAGAGTTTGGATGCCAAATCATAAACCCTCTCATTTGGTCAAAAACTGCTTCTTAGGGCTTTATAATTGGTGTTTGAAATTGATTTTGGGTGCCAAGTACTCCAACTCCATTCTCCACCTTGCTTTCCCATCTCCCATGATCTCATTACTAAAGTATATTTCCCTATCCCCTTACATCCTAAATCACTTATTCCTAAGCCCCATTTTCCTATCCCTAAGTCACTTCATTCCCTATCATTCATATTTCCCATTTCACTTATAAAAATCCCTAAACCCCAAGAATTCCCAAATAGTCAGTGGCTGTCCCTACACCTTTGATATCCCTTGATTGAAGTTAATTATCCCCATTGTCCTATTTCCCCACAGTCCCTCCCATATCACCATTTATTTGGCAACAAAAGTCAAAGACATCAAACTCTTCATATTCACCTCAGGCAACGTAGATGAAGAAGGCACTGAGACGACGCAAAAGGCATGATAGGCTCCAAATCTTGGCCGAAGCTTCTTTGGCTGAGCATAGCACTTTATGAGGGACCTTCAGTCCAAAATTCAAGGAATTTGGAGAAAATCTTGTCATTTTTTAATTTTTTGGTCACAAAACAGGTTTTTCTGCCCGACGCGTAGCACCACCTTGCGCGCGCTTACGATTGGGAGATCCTCTGGAGGAAAACTTGGTATTTATGGATTTGTTATGAAAATTTATGCATGTTCAGGAATGGCCTAAGAATTTCATCAATTTCTAGGTTTCCTAAAGGGTCAAAAACACCTTGAAAATGGCCTTTCTGCCACCTTTTGCACCCACAGGAAGCAGTGTTGGGAGATTGAACTTTTGGAGGGGAAAATGGACACCAAATCCAGAGATTCCACTTGGGTTGGAAATTAGACAGGCATGGATTTCCAACGAGCTATCATGACCTCAATTTGGACTTCGGGAATGGCCTCAAAATCAGTTCCAAACTTGTGCTATGCATAGAGATTTTGGGCGCGGCGCATAGAGAATTTTGGCCTATTTTTCACTCAGCAGCTCAGAATTTCGCCTAGTTTTGGCCAATTTCACTCTTTCATGTAATTTTTGATGTACCTTGATGTAATTTCATGTCCATGATGTAATTATGGCACATTTTTACTCATTCTAGAATATTCATTCACCAAAAGGTGAAATGTGAGTGAATGGATCAGTTTCCTAGCATATAGAGGCAAGTTGTTTCATGGCCTATTTTCTAGTTCCTAGTTTAGATATGGTTGAAACAACTCCTATAATGATGAGCTCGACCCCTAGAGGCATGGGAATGGGTTAGGCTTGTCTATATGATGTATTTTCTCAGTCATTTTCAGGGTTGGACACTTGGGATTGCTTGGCACTTCATTGTACATTTCATCTCTGCACTTTTGGCAAAGGAATAGACCAGGGTTTGCAGCCCTCTTTGGGATCCTTGTGGCTCTGTGTTTTGATGGTGTTTTCCTCTATGTATCTGTAAGTTCACTGATGTTTATGTGTACCATTTTCATTCTTCTTTCTTCTTAAACTGAACAAACAAGTTATAAAGGTAGAATTCATTGGTTTGCATTGCTTTGCCTTCATTTTTGTTTAGTTTTTCATGTTTTCATCTGTTTGAGGAGGAATTTCAAGACCCTCTTGCCTTATTCAGCTCCTCACCGGTCTGATCCATCCATCCACTCAAGCTAAAGCATCAAAACTATTGCCTACCTTGCCCCAATCAAAACTCTGCAAAAACTAGGCCTAATCCCTGCACCCAAAACTGCCTTTCCCTTGATCCAACAAAAAACCCCAAAAACATAATCAAACTCCTTCACTTATATACCTAGCCTAAAATTAGCTTTCATTTCAGTCATCTCAAGCCCTATTGATTAATTTTCGCTGAGATTGACCCAGAGAGAGCCCTCTCCTGTTCTGGTAGGGCTAGCTACCAGACTGAGCGTGGTATGATGTTACCCTGAACTCTGCCTTTTTCAGCCTGAGGTAGATTTAGGCAATAACACCCAACATGATGTTGCAATTCATATGATAATATATCTTCCAAATCAAATGCTCTACCATGGTTCACCACCATATTTAGCATATATTTCCAATTATTCTCAACACCTTAGTGTTCTTACACCCATGCAACCGACAACACTGAGAATCTTTGTCGGATAGACTGTGGATGGGTGACGGTGAAACTTGGCAGGGTTTTGATGCCATGATTTGATAATTTCACTTGTATTGAGGTCATCCCATCTCATGTAAAAGTTATCATTTTCATATTCAATGGGCTTGAGCATCTTGTAAAATGTCTGCATGTCTTCACCATAATAGGTGGCAATATGACCATCACCTTCATTGTGAAGCACAAGGTGAAATTCATCCATATGTGTAATGATCCATTCAATCACCTTCGCACATGGCATGACCTGGAATCTGCATGCGATCCTGTGCATCTTGGGCTTATTGGTATTAATGTACGTATGCACATATTCTACATTCTCGGGAAACTTGTTCTACATTAATGCGTTGTATATCTTGCTCCATGTGACCTTTGTAGTCTTATCAATAAAGCACTATGTGTCTGCATATATTGGAATGGTTGGATTAGTTAAGAGAATTTAAGTGGGCTCCTATTTTGTAGGATTGCCCCCACATGCAACAAGATGGCTCATGCATGTACCCAGGAAGGGTGGATGTCTTCAGCACAAAGGAGTGCACTCAAGGGAGGGTGCACTTGATCAACATGAAGGATTGCGCACTTCTTCAACCCAAAGGAGTGCGCTCAAGTCAAGTGCATATCTTCATCAACTTGGAGTTAATTTTTTCTTTTATGAGTGATTTTCTCACTTTATTTGCTTTTTCTGTGCTTTTGAGTGTTTTTTGAGTGTGTGCATGGCGAGAGGGAAAGATTCTAAGTAAAGATAAGTGGTAAGTTCACCTAACCATGGAATAACTAACTCAAGCGCTTCTAATGGTTAAGTGATTTAGGAAACATTGACTTAGGGAGATGTGACACTAGGTGAAAACACACAAATAACAAATCAAACAACATTACGACACAAGGGGGCTTGAAATGACAATTGATGTAGGCTCCAATTGACACAGGAAAAAAATTTGGGGGGTCTTTGTCGCAACATTAACACTTGGCGACACACTGGGAGGACCCTAGATTTTCTAAAATGGTTTCATTAAAGTGAAAAGTCTCATTTATTCAAGAAGTATTGATTGAATCATCTAGTTACCTTAGCTCCTCATTCTTACCCAGTTAAAGAATTAGTCTTCCCTATTCCATTACTCGGTGTAACACAACATAAGATAAACCATATTATTATCCTGTCAATGTAATTATGGTTAATATAATGTGGTGAATTACAAACAATTAGAGTATGAGTTTGACATCTTTCACATTACTCCGCTTCCAGCAGGCCTGGATAGTATCCCCACAGAGTTGCTCTAGGAACAAAAATGTTGCCTCGCTACTAGCAAGCATGGATAGTACCTTGGCGAAGTCACTTACATCACCTCCTTGCATAGGAAGCCTTTCTCTTCTTTCACCCTTTATTTTTCTTTCTTTTTCATAGGATTTTGCATAATCACTTATTATTTTCAACTAGTGGAAGAGGGATCCTGACTTATTGAGAGAAAAGGAGGTTGCTCCTTCAGAGATAGGTTTTAGACCTCTGATTATTTGTTCGCTAAAATTTCCCCTTATCTTACTCTACTCAGATAGATAATCAAGAAAACACTTATTCATAAACAAGACTGAGTGTAGGAAAGAGAATCCTAAATAGATGTGGGCATCATGGTTTTCTTACAACTTCTCGACTAAAGGATCGTATTTTCCATCGAAAAATAATTGAATCGAAGGAGATAAACCAAGTTAAGGAAGAGGGCAAAAAATAAACCAAGGGTTGTGTTACTACAACTTTCCATTCACAAAATATTAGCCACCTCATCTCAAATCTCAAAACCGACTTTATTCAAAGACATATAAAAGAAAAAGAACAAAATTGAAACATGAAAGATGCAAACTCACAACAAAAAAAATGTAGTGCATCTATCTACATCCAACCTATCCTAACCTAACCTAACAATACAGGGTCGGGTCATGTAAACTGAAATTTCCAATGCAACCATAGAAGTTGTTCCTGAAATTTAGACCAAAATACATGCTCCTGCAGAATCAAAACCAAAAGAAATGTAGTGAATAAGAGAAACCGTGCAAACATATTCACCGACCAATGGAAACATGAAGTGCAACCACAACAGTGTATTACACTCAACTACTCTTTCAAATGAAAAACTTCACAACATCAATGACCATCTAGGCTATGGCCATACAAGACTTGATGAAGTGCATGCAAGTACAAGCCATGAGACATGGGTCTGAACTGAAAATAATCTTCTAATGAATCCACAAATATAGGATCAAGGAAACAATCTTTAGAGAAACTTAAAAAATAAAGAAAGAACAATGACAAATCCATGTCATAAGAAATGTTAACAGGTTTACCACAATCCATATTTTCATGCGTGTGAGATTCTTCGATGTATGAAGTAAAAGATTCATTAAGATCCTTCGTTTCCACATCATAGATCAAGTATTTGCTTGAAATGGGACATAGTAGTGGAATTTCAATAGTCAAATTAAATTTCCTCCCCTGGGGGTTGAAATTTTTACGTGACTAAAATAAGAATCCCTTAGGAGAGAGTCAATATCCCATGTGATTACATGAATGATAAAATTGCACAAAATAATCATGAGCTGACCTAAATCACAAATAATGTAATGGTGACAGGAGCCTGACATAACCATCAGCGTAGGTTGAAGTGTCCTAATCATTTGAATTAACTTTGAGTTTTGAGAAAACACAGTCAGCTACTTATCAAAACAATGTTCATTATTCAAATCATGAGATTCAAAGGAAGATATATTTTCAAGATTACTACAAAAATTTCCAATGATAAGCAAGTCATTTTCTTGATCAAAAGGTGGTATACTTGAAAGAAAATCTTCGATAATCGCATCAGACTCCATTTTAAATAGCTGCAAATATAAATCTTCATGTAAGAAAAAATATTCATCCATATTACTTGAAAAATCATCACCGTATAACTCATAGAAAATGAAAGCATCATCGTCATGATCATCCAAGGGTTTAATTTGATCAATGGGTGAAAGGTCGAATGGTGGAATATCATTATTGGAAGATGGTTGATTGATAAGCTCAGGAAAATCACCATCAAGGGAAATATGTGAAAGAAAAATTAATTATTCATCCGTGAATTGATACTCATGTTTAGTGATTGATTGAGGTTCTAAACACAGAACATCAAAAGGAGGGGGACATGGAACAAAAGGAAGGTCTAGTTCTTGCTCAGGATGTTGAAATTATTTCAGATCGAGAGGACATAACGAATCATATTAAAAATATTTCCTTCACATACAGACTAAGAAATGAAACTTCTCATCCAAGAACTTCCATTCCACATCCTCATCTGGGAATTCACAACAAATATGAATAAATCGATCAACGAAATGTTCAAGAGATTGATTCGGTTCCATTCTAAGTTGATCGATTTTGTTGAGAACATATAGAGATTCATATTTGTTGAAAACATATCGGAGTTTGTTAACCAATTTCTTGAAATATGAAGTATAATCAGTGGGTAGAGAATAACACCATTGCTTCACATGACCATCCAATGTAAGAGTAAACAACCGTGCGAGGATTTCTTCGGAATAAAGGCCACTTGAAAAAAAAAATTGAAAAAATTAAATCACGTAATCAAGGGAAGTTGTTGTACCCTTCCATTGAATTTAAAATGTGAAAAGTTATGTAAAAAGTCTGTGGATATTGAAATATCTAAATATTCGGAAAAACACCTCAGGATTATGATTTGGGATGAAGCCATTAAAGGTAAGAGATTCAAAAAAACTTCATAGACTTAGCTTTTCATCTGGGAGTCCTTCTATTGCAAAAAATGTTGACGGTGCTGGATGTCGCCAACATTATAAGGGGATATCCATGATGTGAAGTCCTAATTAGACTTCACACCGTTTGGCGTAGGAGTCCCATTTAGTCATACTGTCCACCCACTGATGGAAATATTTTTGAAGACATGCCCTGGTCACGATCAAACATAAGAGAACACAACACCTCTTTGGGTTAGTTATAAGGATGTGAGCTTTGTGAGACACCCGATGTAAGGTGTATCAGGGGGAGACTTCCACAGCTAGAGAGGAAAATGAGCCACCAGTTAGAAAAGTAATAGTATTATCCTAAAGGGGGGCCTGAGAAGATAGAGAAAGGCTTGTTGAATACCTACATATTATTCCACATAATAAACAACAATCGTTAAAGCATGACAACACTCATTCAATAATATTCATAGCTAAGCAACGAATTAATTCATTAACTTAGTATGTAATTAAAGCAACATATACCATAAACATAACCAAAATATTCCAGTTATATCTACGATACGTGTATGAAGAATTTTTGGCTCATTGAGTTTCTGATTAAAAGTATAAGATCACAAGTAAATTGTTACATAAATTAAACATTGTATCCAATACTGGAACACGAAGCCACAAATTTCTTCTCCAAAGAATGATCTATCTCCTATGTATTACAAGAGAAGCCAAGGAAACAACTCTAGAATCCAAGTTGTTTGCTTGAGTTATGAGGAGCTATTTATAACAAGTAATAATGACCTTTGAAATTCCTCATGAATCTTTGACTTATATGGTTGTTCATATTTTATACATGACTCATTACATTCCAATGTGTGACTATTTATATTCCACATGTGTCCCTTGGAGTTTATTACATATCATTTATTACATAAGGAAAATTACAAATGAGACGATGATTATATGAGACAAAATTTATAATGGGACAAAGACTCATCAAATGGATAAGTCATTTTCTTCCTCATGGAGGTCAGTTGTAATGTAAGTGTGCTAAGCTTTGAAATTCATGGATATGGTTTTGACCCAAACCGGAAAGTCCCCAATGTAGAGCACCTTCACCTCCAATGCCTCTATCAATATGTTCTTGGAGTTTGAATACACATTATTACACATCCATGATAGTTTCAGATGAGCTTTGACCATTTCAATAACGTACTGCAAGATAATGTCTTTAGTAACTTCCAAGCCTTCCTATTATGTTGTCTACTTGATCTGCTCAATGTATTTTCCGATCTCCTGGAAGATGATTTCTCTGCCTCTAATTTCTTCAAGTGTACCTATTGAAGGCATCCCATGCTTCTGTGTAAGAGAATCAAAACCATTAAGCAGTCAATTATATGAAGCAATAGTACTAATCAATTATTCTCCAAGGCGCATCTAGCTTTGGAGGTAGAGTCTCAACTAAACTCTATCCATTTCTACGGAAATATTGTCTTTCTTCTCCAAATGTTGTGGAACATATGGATAGTTGGAAATCCACTCCTAGAGATGATCAACTGCTCTGTTTGCTACCTTCAAGAGTTTCACCACTTCATGTGCCTTCTTCTGAATGCCGACAAGAGGAGCCACCATTTGTTGTAGAAGAATCATCTCATCATATAGTCGCACCATGGTGTCTTCCATTAGCCCCAATTATTCCTACATGGCTGACTTCCATTTTGCGGTTCTAAAGATTTGTGATGACAACTGTTGATTCTCCGTCGCAAGATGTTTCGCCTGTTGCTTCACTACAACAAGTTCTCTTCTCATCCTGGCATTCTCATTCAAAAAGGGCTCAAAATTGTCCCGTTCCAATGTAGTGAATGCAACATTTATCGCCATAATAGCTCTAGGATTCCTTCTAGTGTTAGAGGCTATCACATTCTCATTAGAAAATGAGACTAGATTTTGAGGATCCTTGGGTAAGTTTCTATGCCTCTATTGCATGATCCTCTTCTTAATTTGATCAAGCGTTACACTGCATACATCCATGACTCTATCGATTGGTGGAGGTGTGATCCTCATTTCCCCGAATGGAAGATGATCGCTTGTAAGGGGAGGTTCCTCTGGAGTGCATGATTCATCATCCATGGGTTGGATAGTATCTTCTTCCTCCAACGCTTCTTCTTCAGTCTCCTAAGTCAGTTGTTATTCTTCCAGTATCTACATTGCTTTCTCCTCCTGAGATTGCCTCTGTTGTTCTTCTTCTATCCTTCTCGTCTCTTCTCATTCTTCTTGTTGCTTCTAGAGAAACTCATCCTGCTTCCTCTTCTCTTCTTCTTCTTTTTCTTCTCGCCTTTCCTACTTTGCTTGAATATATCTTGTGTTTAAAGGATCAAATTTTTGTTTCTTACTGCTCTCGCCTATCGAGTCATACCTAGTCCTCTTCCTAGGAGCTACCTTCCTCGATTGAGGGGTTATCTCTTCCCCCTCCTGCACCTACAATTTTTGAGTTGGTGGATCTTGGGGTGAACTAGTTTCCGTCCCTGGATGTACCTTCATGTTTTCATTTTTCCAATTCTTTATCTTCTCATCTTTTATTATGGAAATTGATGAGTACCCTGTATTGTGACTGATATTTTCACAATGTTGCCTGGACACTCTCTTGGGATCATGTCCATGAAAGTGTTTAATGGTGAAGTGCAGGCGGTCCAACTCCTATATCTATGTTGATTTCGCCTTGTGGATCTTTAGCTCATATAATATGATCCTTCAATGGGAAGACATGCCAAGGGGATTTCTTCCTCCTATGAAGAACTCCTGCAATCCCTTGTCCAACTGATTCGCTACTTTTTGCATGAACACCTTGTTGGTCACATATTGTGGCATGAGATGAGGGGATATATGACAACCAAAACATCTGATGCATGTACCCTTAGGAGCTACAAACCAGTCCATGATATCTCAGAGTGACTCCTTCACTTGATAATTCATGCAAGGAGGATCAATCTCATATATCATATGAAATATAAATGCAAAGAAGTTTTCAACCAATTTGTCATATATGCCTCTGAAGCTTAATTCTGATAACAATCTGTAGAGTAAGTAAACTAAGAACTTATCCTCGAGGGTCCAGTTCCAATTCATTCTCGAGAATTCATATTGTGCACAGATTCCATCTAATAGAAATGCAGACATGTAAAATTTTAGTGTCTGATTTTCCCTTAAAGATGATTTTTCCTGCCCCACATGACACTGCAAATAATATGATAATATATCTTCCCAATTGAATTTTCTACCATGGGTCACCACCATATTGAGCATATATATCCAATTCTTCTTGACCACCCTAGCGTTCTTGCACCCATGCAACCGACAACACATGGCTATCAAATAATGATATACATCTCTAAGAATATTTTTCGGATAGACTACAGATGCGATGGAAAAAATTGGCAGGGTTTCTACACCATGATTTTATAATGTCACCTGTGTCGAGGTCAACCCATCTCATGTAAAAATTATCATTTGCATATTCAGCGGGCTTGAGCATCTTGTAATATTTAAGTATTGAGGGGTTTTTCCAATGCATTATATTGGATATCATTTTTTGGGATTCAAATGTGTTAAGTAAGTCATTCATCTATGACCATTTCTGATCTGAAATGGGTGGCTGACTTTTTATGCTATGCAAGCACCTCCCACTCAGTTAAAACAAATTAAGATCTTGCTTATACTTGATAGTGCATAATTGAATACTTGAATCATGTGTATGTGTTTTAACTGTTTTAAGTCTTTGTGTGTGAGGAATTAAATTTTTTTTTTTTTCTTATTAAAATTATGTACAACAAGCATAAATTGCTTAAAATTAGTCATCAACACATAACAAAAAATTTAATAAAGGAGTTCACTCGAATGTCTTGGGCTACGTCTCCTTGAGCCTTTGTCACTTGACTTGGCTCTTTGGGATTATGATGGATAATTTTTTTTACAAGTAACTACTCAACTCCAATGGTTGTTTGAACTGTACCAATGGGTTTATAATACCATCATACCTCTGGATTGGCTTCTATCTCTCTTGAGATGGACCTAGGTTCCCTTGGAATCGACCTCTTCTGTCGGTGCCCTTAAGCTTCCTTGAGCTTCTCTATGGCACTAAATCCCTTAGAAGTCATTTTATGTCCCTGAAAAATTTTCTAATATCTCCAACATATATCATTAATCCAAAATATACTATTCATTTTCTCCAAATGATCTTTGGCTCCCCAATCTAGGCCTCCAACTCCTGTTGGCCCTGAGCTGCCTAAAACTTCCCCATGGCTACTTTGGCTCTAGAAGTCTCAAAATGGCTCTGAAAATCCCTCCATTGGATTCATAATGTCAAAAATAGTCATAAATGGCTATTCACTTCCTAAATATGGCCTATGGCTGCTCTGGCTATGCCTCCAACACCTGGTGGCACCTTGTGGCTCTTGGCTCACTGAAAACTTCTCTGTAGAATATAGTTCTTTATAAGTCTCCAAATTATTCTGAAAATCCTTCCATTGTATTTATAAGGTTCAAGATAGTTATAAGAGACTATTGGTTTGCTGAGAATGGCCTTTGGATCCCCTGGCTAGGCCTCATTCTCCTGGTGGCTCCTGGTGGCCCTTGGAACTTCTATGAAGAAAAATCACGCTCATAAGTACTCATCTGGCTCTTTAAACCTCACCAATAGCTCAAAAATGTCTGAAACATCCAAAAATTACTATTGGTTTGCTGAGAATGCCCTTTGGTTGCCCTGGCTAGGCCTTATTCTCCTGGTGGCCCCTAGTGGCCCTAGTGGCCCTTGGAACTTATCTGAAGAAAATTCATGCTTAGAAGTCCTAATATGGCTCTAAAAACCTCACCAATGGCTCTATAATGTCCAAGAAAGTCGAAATTTACTATTCACACTTGAAAATTGGTTGAGTAATGCTCAAGATAGAGCATAATCAATTTTGCCCCAATTTTCTCCACTAAATCTGGGAACTCTGCTAGTTAACTCCAATAAAAGTGGAAGTCTGCCTAAATTTGGGGACGCCTCCAGAATCTCCTCCATCCTTAACTGAAGATTAACTAACGGATAAACAACACTTAAATGTGTTAATGACACACTAATCCGAAATTAGTGGCTTAATCTTCGTCGACGGTCACTACATAAGGGATAAGTATTAATTAATGCCAAGCATTTTCAAAGTCTCTGTTGGTGGCTTGGTGGTTAAGTCGTTGGGTTATGGGAGTGGAGGTCTTGGGTTCAATAACGCCCCCGCCCCCAATATGCAATAAATATTTAATATATATCAAATATATATTATATTATATAATATATATAATATGTTTATAAAACATATAATATATTATATTTTATAATATATATATATATATATATATTAAATCATAAATAAATAATAATAAAAAAACATAATGTCCAACCTTAGATCCATTAAGAAATTTACCCCCACATAGGTTAAACTGGTGAATCTGAAGGTGCCACTTAGCGTGATGTCATTGGCTATTTCTGGAGGATATTCCTGCAGCTGCTGACTGTACCTGCCATGTCAACACTATACCTGTTCTACCCATTTTTTTTACATGTTTTCCATTTTGATCAGAATGCAATATATTCCTCATACGATATTGGTTTTTTGAACCGTTCACGGTGCCAGAATCAAGAAGACGAGATCTATCCTATCGATCAGGTTCGACACACTTTTGAACACACTGAAATTTGAGCGATCACTTAGGTTCTTGATCAAAATCCAATCAATTTATATGAGAGGTAGTCTTAAATGACTAATTTCTCATGATTTTTGAATAGTCCACTTAGCACTCATTGCATCAGGTGATGTTCACAGGGGTGAAGAATTGGGACTGAAACTAGTGAAATGAATCACATAGCGTCAATAATCACTTCCTGGCCTTGCACCTGGTAAACATGACTTCCCAAGAGGTCACCCATCCTAGTTTGCCTCTAGATCAAGTGCACTTAAATGTGGAGTTTTCCCCAGAATCAAGCCCACTTAGCTTGCTACCTGTTGAGCCTCAAATCTGCATCTTTCTTGTACACCTTTCTAGACTTTTTCCATTTACCTGGACCTCCTAAGTCATCAACATCATTGCATATTAATCATAAAAGAGCATTTAAAATGGTTTTTAACTATGTTTTGTGTCTGCTGTTTGAATTAGATTTTTGCTCATTTAGCTGCGGAATCTTGTCACTTTCCGCAGCTGCATTAACTTTCCGCAGCTATTTTGTTAAAGTCTATATTGTAGGTGTCTTCAGGAAAATCGAGCCACATGGGCAAGTTGGAAATGAAATGGACATGGACCAAGTCCTATTGGCTCATTCGAATTCATTAAAGAAGGCCGTGGTCAAATGAAGCCAAGCGACGGTCAACCTAAGAGTCCCACGGTGACAGAACTTTGTTTTTCATCACGTGAAGACTTGCATGGCCGTTTCTAAATCACGGGAGACATATCAACACCTGTAAACATCTCCATAAGCCGAATCCAACGACCACTCTCCTTAGATTTAATCTTCACGGCAACCATGATTCTAGATTTCTGGACATGGTGGTTCACGTGTCTTGTATCAGCGTAGAATGTAGGAAATTAGTTATGACATTCTCTGTTATAAATAATGCGTTCTCATACGCATAATAGTTAGTTGTTGTAATGTAATTTGCTAGATAGAGAGCCCACTGTGCTGTGACATTGTTTCTTTGTTATGACTGCATTTTAAATTTATGAGAAGACTCTGTTCATAAGCGTAATTCGTGTTTGATAGCTGCTTCCCGAGGATTGTGCAGAGGGCCCCTGAACACGCCGAGGTTTTGTGTATTATTGTATAGTTTCATGCTTCATTTCCTTATGTTAATTGTGCCATAATCATTCACTTGTATATATTACATTTATTATGGTATTAACGTTTTGTTTCTGTTCATAATTTTTCATACTTTATACTGCTGTTAACTGATCAGTGTCTTTGTTCCAGATTATAGTAGGCAGCCCGGGCATTTTCACATAGTTTACAATGACTAATGACATGGAATCAATCTTGTCCTTCTGCTGATTTCTTTTTCTTAGTTTTTAATTCCAGCATTGTTTTATTCATTTCAGTTTTGTACATTTGCTTTACTAGTTAATTAGATATTAAATTGCTCATGTCATTATCAGTTACCTCCGAAAGCCATAGCGAGACTAATGGTGAGGGATTGAAGTATGAGTGAGTAGTTTGATATTAGTTTATTTTTTTGCAAGTTAGATATTAAATTTCTCATGTCATTATCAGTTACCTCCGAAAGCCATAGCGAGACTAATGGTAAGGGATTGAAGTATGAGTGTGTAGTTTGATATTAGTTTATTTTTCTGCAAGTTAGATATTAAATTGCTCATGTCATTATCAGTTACCTCCGAAAGCCATAGCGAGACTAATGGTGAGGGATTGAAGTATGAGTGTGTAATTTAGTATTAGTTTATTTTTCTGCAATTAGATATCAGATTACTCAAGTTGTTTATGATTACCTCCGAAAACCATAGCGAGACTAATGGTGAGGGGTCAGAATATGAGTTGATGTAATTTGATTTTAGTTTTACTTTGCTTGCAATCTTTGGATTTCTTTGAGTACAGTTTCTTTTGTGTTTAGACAGCAGCACGGGTAATGGTTTTCATGATCAATAGTTCACTGTTTGTTTAACTAGTATAGTGGCACATTTTCATTTTCTCTTAGAAATTAATTTTGTCATTGTATGCTTTAAAATATTTTTGAAGTTTGAAGTTTGGAAAATCATTATAAAGGACATTATTGCCTTGAACATTCATAACCATACTTGTCTTTTAGAATTTCCATCTCACATTAGGAAACCAACCAAGAAAAAAAAAAAAAAACCAAAAACGACAAAAAGTAAGAAATAGGTTATCTTGCACATATAGTGCGCCACACTTCGTTAGCTTACGAATCCCGGATTGACAAATTAATGTAGCAATTTAGGACACACTAAATTGACCAAACATTTTGGCGCCGTTGCCGGGGAAGTGTAACTAGGTAGCCAATTTCTTAAAAAAAAAACAATAAAAGAGGGGAAAATTGATAACTTCTTGAAGTATGCTCTCCTCTTGCACCTAGTGTGATCTGGAGGATCAGAAAAGAGAGTTATTGGTTCAGTAATTTATTAAGTATGCTCTCTTCTTGCACCTAGTGTGACCTGGAAGATCAGAAAGAGAATTATTAGCCCAACTTAAAAAAATAAAAAAATAAATAAAAAAAAAATAAAATAAAAAATGACATGCACAGAGCAAGAGATTCTAGGGGAAGGTTTATAGCTAGAGCCAAGAGTTCGATTTTCACAACTCCATCTTCTTCAATGCATAGACAAGATTCACCACCGTCTACCCCTAGCCTTAAGATTCTTGGGATTCAAGGAGCAGCTGAATTAGAGGATTCTCCTATACTACCTACTAAATCTCATTTAGAAGAGGACCCTTTCTTTACTTCTACAGGAGAGTATATTGTAATCAAAGAAATAGAATCACCTGAATAAGAAAAGGAAGAGACTCCCTCTCATCCTCCCTTGATAGAAGAACCAGAGGACTTTGAGGACTCTAAAGAAACTATCATGGCAGAGGAAATAATAGATGGATTCGGAGGTAGAGGTAGAGGTAAAGGAGGAGGAAACAATGGAGACAACAATGGTGGAGGTGAAGGTAATAATGGAAGAAATAGGGAAGGAGACAACTTGCTTGGATTCCCTATAGTTGATGAGGAAAATCATACAACAATGAAAAACATCTCATCATCTGTCCTCCCCAACTTTTATGGATTGCGAAGTGAGGATCCTGAAACATTTCTGTTTGAGTTTGAAGTCGTGTGTCGAACCTATGACTATATGGAAGACTCTCAAAAACTCAAACTGTTTCCTTCAACATTGAAGGGAGGTGCTTTGAAATGGTTCATGGGATTAGTCACCCAATCTATTAGGACTTGGAATGATATGAAACAAACATTTTTGGATAGATACCTGGACTATTGCATGCCCACCAATCACAAAGATGAGGTATTCAAAATGGTGAAAAAAGAAGATGAAAATTTGGAAGATTTACTTGAAAGATTTCAATACAACTTAAAAAGAGAAAAGATGAGAAACTTAGATGAAGAAACTTTGAAAGCCCTTATATTAAAAGCCATCAGAGATGAATGGATAGATATTTTAAACATGATGGGGAAAGGAGACATTTCTCAACTTCCACTTCATGACATAACAAAACTATGTGTCCATCTCTCAAGGGGAAAATCTAAAACGGGAAAAGGACCTAGAGATCCTTCTCTTATCAAGGCAAACAAATCTGCAACTGGATCAGTAAGTAGGGCAAAGATTGGCAATATTCTTGATGAATTCAAAACTGATATCTTAGGGATCCTTAGTGAACAACTAGACACCCTTAAAATTCAAAACAAGCAGAAAGCAGAAACCGATGCTCTAGCCATCTTTTGTCCGAAATGTAGGAAGAAACATGCTTTAAGGGAATGTCCCTTGGATGCAAAAGTTGTAGAAACATGTATGATTTTCTCAGAGAATCATGAGACCAAGGATTGTCCTTCAATTCCTGGACTCAAAGCTGTCTTTCAAGAAGATCCAAATTCAGTAGAATCTCTTTGTTTTGTTGCAAGAAGACCTTGGCAGGGGCAACAAACTCAAGGGTTTAACAACCCTATGAATTCTCAACCCCCACCAAATTGGAATCCTTGGCAACAACCTTGGCCCCAACCTCAAAATCCATATCAGTTATGGGCACAAGGTATGGAAAATCCTTATGGGAGATTTGCTCAATTTTATCAATATCCTCCATCTTTTCAAAATCAAAAAGCTCCACAACTTCCAAACCCAAATCCACAACTTTCATTGCCATTTCCACAACAACAATCTTCTCAGCAGGATCCAAGTCCTCAACTCATGCTTCCATACCAACAAAATACAAATCAACTTCCATCTTAGCCATTGCCAAATCATAATAATAAAAATCCTCAGAATACTTACATGATAGAAGGACAACAATTTCCTACGTATATGATTGTTCCTCTCAATGATGTACAACTCAGGTCTGGTAGAGTTTTAGAAAAACCTTCTATAGATGTCCAAAAGCAAGATACCTCTAAGGAGGACTCTCTTAAATTCAATAAGGATTCTGAGGAAGCATCTCTTCAAAACTCGAACATTCAAAAAGAGAAAGAAAAATTAATTCCCACAACTCCTATAGTTGAGCAACCTGCATCTTCATCCACACCTCCTTTCCCTGAAAGATTACAAATTGATAAAGGGGTGGAAAAACAAATCTTGTTGCCTAACTATGATTTTCTAGATGAATTAAAGAATGTTTGTATCAAGATTCCCTTGCTACAAGCCATTCGAGATATTCCTATCCTAGCAAAAACAATAAAGGAGTTGAGTCTCAAAAGACCAGGAAGGAAACTAAAAGACACAAGAAGAATCCACCTGGTAGGAAAAATTGCAGATATCATGATGGGAAAAATTACCATGCAGAAGTATGTAGATCCAAGTAGTCCAATTGTCAAGACACATATAAATGGGATGGAAATTCCAAATACATTGATTGACTTAGGGGCTGCTATCAACATTATGAGTAGACAGACTATGGACCAGGTAAAAATTCCTAACCTTCTTTTTACACCTACTTTACTGCAACTTGAAGATCGATCAATTATTAAACCAGATGGTGTATTAGAAGATATTTCAGCCTCCTTAGATTCTTGGGAATATCCGGTAGATTTTATGATTTTGACTCCCAAGAGTAATCTAGGAGGGCACCCACTTATCATAGGAAGACCTTGGCTAGCCAGAGCTGATGCTTTCATTAGTTGTAGATCTGGAGATATGTACATTTCTAATGGTAATTCGACAAATAAATTCAATTTGTATCCTCCAGCAAAAGCAATCACAGAAGTAGGAAACAATGAATGGGTCGATGATGAGGACACTATACAACTTGTCTGTACCATTTCTGAAATCAGTGAGGATAGTCAAATTCTGAACACATTAGAAAATTTTGAGATATCTTCAGAATATGACCCCACACAATTTCAGTTGGAGTCTGACATAGAATATTTATCATCAAGACAAATGTCTCTTTACTCTATGGAAGAATTCGGTAGTTCTACCATTGAGATTTTTCCAGGAAAAACATTAAATATCAACAAATATTGGAAAAATCACAACAGGAGGAACTAACCAAAATCTTGCAAAAACATTCTACTGCATTTGCATGGGAGTATACTGACATGAAAGGTATTGATCCTAAGACTTGCATCCATCATATCTATATTGAGGAAAATAGTAGACCAATCATACAACCTCAAAGAAGGATGAATCCAAATCTTAGGGAGATAGTGAAAGAAGAGCTCCAAAAACTACTCAATGTAAACTTCATTTATCCAATTTCAGATAGCCGATGGGTTTCTCCTTTGGTTATAGTACCTAAAAAGAATGGTAAATGGAGGGTATGCATTGATTACAGGGAATTGAATAAAGAAACTTTGAAGGATCACTTTCCTTTGCCCTTTATCGGTAAGGTATTAGACACATTAGCAGGCAAAAAGTACTTTTCATTTTTGGATGGTTTTAGTGGCTATAATCAAATTCAGGTAGCACCTGAAGATCAAGATAAGACCACATTTACCTGTCCATGGGGGACTTTTTCCTATCGAGTGCTTCCTTTTGGGTTATGTAATGCACCTGCAACATTCCAAAGAGCAGTACTAGGAATTTTTTCTGATCTAATCCATGATTGTGTAGAGGTTTATATGGATGATTTTACGGTTTATGGTAATTCATTTGAAGAGGCATTAGAAAATTTGGAAAAAGTTCTTATAAGATGTAAAGAAACAAACCTTTCATTAAGCCATGAAAAATGCTTTATGATGTTTACTGAAGGGATTGTTTTGGGGCATCATATTTCGGGAGATGGGATTAAGGTTGATAGATCAAAAGTTGAAGTCATCTCCAAGTTGCCTATTCCAAATTGTCAAAGAGATGTTAGAAGTTTTCTAGGATTTACTGGATACTATAGAAGATTTATAGAAAACTTTACTAAAATAGCATCTCCACTCTTCAAACTACTTACAAAAGACTGTGAATTCAAATGGGATCCTGATTGTCAATCAACCTTTGAAACTTTGAAAACAAGAATATCTGAAGCACCTATCTTGAGAGGACCAAATTGGAAACTCCCTTTCCATATTTCTACGAATGCTTCAGATACAGCTCTAGGAGCTGTGTTGGGTCAAAAAGATTTAGTTCCTTATGCCATTTATTATACCAGTAAAAATTTGACTCCCACAGAGTTAAACTATACTGTGACTGAAAAAGAGTTTTTAGCTATTGTTCATGCAATCAATAAGTTTAGACATTATATAACAGGCTATGAAACTTTTATTCATACTGATCATTCTGCGATTAGATATCTAATGAACAAACCTGTTACTAATGGCAGAGTGACAAGATGGCTCCTACTTTTGCAGGAATTCAATATCACTGTGTTGGATAGACCAGGGAAACAAAATACAGTAGCTGATTTCTTGTCTAGAATTCAGGATTTTAAAGAAGATTCTCCTGTAGAGGATAAGTTTCCTGATGAATACTTGTTTGCAGTAACTACTAAAACTCCTTGGTATGCAGATATTGCTAACTATTTGGTTACAGGGAAACTGCCTCCACATTTATTTCCAAATGAAAAAAGAAAAATTATTCAGGAGAGTTCAAAATATTCATGGATTTCTAACGAATTGTTTAAAACATGGCCAGATCTTGTGATCAAAAGATGTGTCAGGGAAGATGAAATGCCTGATATCCTCAAGGCATGTCATGATGAACCATGCGGTGGACACTTTGCAGACAAAAGGACAGCCTATAAAATCCTCTCTTTAGGATATTATTGGCCTTCCCTCTTCAAAGATGCAAAAAAATATGTCAAAAGGTGTGACAGCTGCCAAAGAGTAGGGAAACCTACCCTTTCAAATGAAATGCCATTGCAACCACAGGTACTCATCGAACCCTTGGAAAAATGGGCTTTAGATTTCATTGGACCTATTAATCCACCATCTAAGCAAAATAAGTATATATTGGTTTGTACTGATTATGTTACTAAATGGGTGGAAGCCAAAGCATTAGTGTCTGCTACTGCAAATTCAGTTGTTAATTTTCTTTATGAGCATATTTTTACTCGCTTTGGTGTTCCAAGAGAAATTGTGACAGATCAGGGAAGCCAATTCACATCCAACTTGGTGGAGAAGCTGATGGAAGAATACAAAATCAAGCACAGAAGATCTACTCCTTACCATCCACAAGAAAATGGTCAATTGGAGTCTACAAACAAAGTTCTTGAAAATATCATCACCAAAACTGTTCATCTTCACAAAAGAGATTGGGCAGAAAGGCTTCCTGAAGCCTTGTGGGCCTACAGAACTACATGGAGAAATACAACAGGACATTCTCCCTATGAACTTGTTTATGGGAAAGAAGTCCTGCTCCCCATTGAGTTCCAAGTCAAGACCTTCAAGATGGCAGTTCAGTTGGGGATGGATCTATCAGAAGCCCAAAAACATAGAATGGAGCAGTTGAATGAGCTAGATGAGATCAGACAAGAGGCAATTCTAAGAACTGATCTAGTCCAATATCAAAGAGCTAAATGGCATGACAAATACATCAAAGAGAAGGAGTTTCAAGAAGGAGATTGGTCATTGCTATTTGACTCCAAGTTTAAAGATTTTAAAGGAAAATTTCAGACTCATTGGCTTGGCCCATATGAGATTGACAAGATCTTTAGCAATGGAGCGGTAAGAATCAAGACCATTGATGAATTTAAAACTCCTCTTATTGTTAATGGCCACAGATTAAAGATCTATCATAAGCCACTCTCAAAAGAGGAATTTGTCAAGATGTTTCAAAATAATTCTGCAATAAGGCTGGTGCAGAAGAATCCTTCTTCTCCACCAGCCTAGCCTTTGTTCTTTTTAGTTTCAAGTAAAAAAAAGAAAAAAGAAAAAAAAATAGTATAAGCCTGAAAACCAATCACTGATTGGCAGTCTTATACAGAAAATGTAGGGTGAAAATCAGGAACACCTGACACCCTATATTTTCCAAAAAAAAAAATTTCTCTCTCTCATTTCACAAGTTTTATGACAACCCACTCCATTTCATTCCACTTCATTCCACTTCATTCCATTTCATTCCACTCCACTTCATTTCATTTCATTTCATCTATTTCATTTCATTTCACCAATAAAAATTTTCTTTCATGACCATTTTCATTCAGTTAGTTATCATCCATCTATTTCCATTCACCCAAATAATTACTGTGTCAGTTTCCGCAGTTGACACCAGTTTCCGTAGCCAGAAGAAGTTTCTGCATCCACCACTCTGTTTTTCAAAAATTTACAGTCAGATGTTAGTTCAACAATCATGAAATCAAATGCAGGTATGAAGACATATTATGAAGACATGGGGCATTCAAAGACATCAATGAGGAGCAACTGATTGAAGACCAATGAAAAATGGCAAGAATTCCAAGGTATGAGTAAAAATTTATTTCAAATGGCATTCAAGCACATTTTTACATAGTTATAAACCATAGCTCCATTATATGAAATGATTGCGTTGATAACTCCGTAGCCATCCCACGATCTCTATACGATTCCCCCACAATCCTTGCATTCATTTCTAAATGGCCTCATAATCAAGCCTCCGGTCTTTACTAGTGTTCAACTATACGTTGATACTCCACCTGTAGTTAAGAAACGTGGTTGATTTGACTACGGCTTCTCTTAGCCGCACAAAATCCGTAGCCGTTGCATAAACGCGCTTGCATCTACTCTGCAGCCACCCAATTTTAAATATTGCCGGATGCGTTTTACCCCCCCTACTATTCTATTAATCTCACGACTGCATTTCCATCGTGCTCACATAAGATTTCACCCCATTTTATTCTCTGTTCTGCTTCATTCCGTGTACCTATTCTCTGATATCCGCTTACAGTCAATGGTCTCCTTCATAAAACCTGATCATCTTTTCCGTCTTACCTCCGTTAAACCCTCTTCACGCAGACAAGTTTTAAAGTACAGAAGAAAGGATGGGTCAGTTGTTGAGAACAGAACCAGAGGGACCCAAATTTATGGAAGGATACCCGCAAGTCAGAGATATATTGAAAAAGGCAAAGTGGCTTCGGTTTATTCAAAAGTTCAAAGGCTACCATAAGGAAGTAACAAAATCTTTTGCGAGGTCTGTCAACGATCTGGAGGTGGAGATTAGGGACCTCAAATTCACAGTGACTGAGGCATCCATAGCAGCTGCTACAGAACTTCCTCAAGAAGGTGAACGCTGGTTCAAGAACAAGAGCATTAGTGATGAAGCCTGGAGAGTGATCCTATGTAACCCAGGTATGGATGTCACCATTTTTAAAAGGGGAATTCCTGTTCATGCTTTAAAAGAAGAGTGGGCCAGTTTACTGTTAGTTATTCAAAAATTTATCACCTGTGAGGGCCGTTTTGGGTCAATGTACATGTATCATACCCGACTGTTGATGAATTTCCTAGACAACCAGGCCCTCAATCTGCCATAATTTTTATTAAACATTTTGAAGAAGATGTCTGTAACCGTCCAGAAGCATCTAGGGGACATAGAACCACATTTGTATCACCATGGTCTCGTGAAAATTCTGATAGAAAAAAAATTAAAGGATAAAAAGGACACCTGGGAGCAGTTCTTAGTTAGAAATTTCTTTGAAGAACCTCAAGAAACTCCTGAAGGAAGTACATCAAAAAGAAGTAGAAGAAAGAGAACAAATGATAAAACTCAAAGCACTTCTACTAACACAGTTGAAAGAACTAGTAGAGAAGAAAGACTGTCTAAAAGGAGGAAGGAAGAGACCAAGGGTAAAAAGCCAACAAAATCAAAAGAGAAAAGAAGCATTGAGGCTGTGTATCAAACCCCTTCCTCAGAAGAAGATCATCAAGTGTTATCTAAGAGACTAGTTCACCTTCAGGAACAGTCATCTATGGCCAAAAAGAAAGGGAAAGGAAAACAGAAGCAAAAAGACAACAATCCACAGTATGTAAGAAGAAGCAGCAGGCTTAAAGGAAAGTGGAAGAAAACACAAACAAAAGGACCTCATTTTATTGATTTGGGAGAAGTAACACCTGAACAAACTCCAGCTGGACATAGTCCATCTCATTCTCAGCCAAACGTTGAACATAGTTCACCTCATTCTCAGTCAAACGTTGAAGTTAGTCCTCAAGACGTTGACATGAGCCCTTTTTAGCCAGATTTTGAAGTCAATTCTCCTCCACAGCATTCTGGGGACATCCCAATGAAAACGACACTCGAGATAGATCTGAAGCAGCAAGAGGTGTATGATTACATAGAATCCTTAGAAAGAGCAGCCATGGGTCCCAGCACTTCATCCATTCAGCCTCATACAGCACAAGAAACATTATTCCAATCATTGAAACAAGAAGTCTTTGAGTTGGAGGTTTTAAATAGACATATTAAAAATGAAAATGAGGCATTAAAGGAGCAAAACAGATTAGACAAGATCATTCATGATAATACCATGCTACATCTGGGACTATGGCAGAAAAATAATAGGAAATTGAAGAAGAAATGCTAGAAGTTAAGTAGAGCACTGATTAACATCAAATTCAGATGCTTGATGAAGAAGCCCAGGATGTTAGCAGCACCAAGGAAGAGGAGAAGAGGACTGGATGTACTGGCAGAGGTATCAAGGCATATGAATTGAAGAGGATGATCAAAATTTTGGTTGCATGAGGACATGCAACACCTTCACAGTGGGGATATGTTGAGCCTCAAATCTGCATCTTTCTTGTACACCTTTCTAGACTTTTTCCATTTACCTGGACCTCCTAAGTCATCAACATCATTGCATATTAATCATAAAAGAGAATTTAAAATGGTTTTTAACTATGTTTTGTGTCTGCTGTTTGAATTAGATTTTTGCTCATTTAGCTGCGGAATCTTGTCACTTTCCGCGGCTGCATTAACTTTCCACAACTATTTTGTTAAAGTCTATATTGCAGGTGTCTTCAGGCAAATCGAGCCACATGGGCAAGTTGGAAATGACATGGACATGGACCGAGTCCTATTGGCTCAGTCGAATTCATTAAAGAAGGCCGTGGTCAAATGAAGCCAAGCGATGGTCAACCTAAGAGTCCCACGGTGACAGAACTCTGTTTTTCATCACGTGAAGACTTGTGTGGCCGTTTCTAAATCACGGGAGACATATCAACACCTGTAAAAAGCTCCATAAGCCGAATCCAATGACCACTCTCCTTAGATTTAATCTTCACGGCAGCCATGATGCTAGATTTCTGGACGTGGTGGTTCATGTGTCTTGTATCAGCGCAGAATGTAGGAAATTAGTTATGACATTCTCTGTTATAAATAATGCGTTTTCATATGCATAATAGTTAGTTGTTGTAATGTAATTTGCTGGATAGAGAGCCCACTGTGCTGTGACATTGTTTCTTTGTTATGACTGCATTTTAAATTTATGAGAAGACTCTGTTCATAAGCGTAATTCGTGTTTGATAGCTGCTTCCCGAGGATTGTGCAGAGGGTCCCTGCACACGCCGAGGTTTTGTGTATTATTGTATAGTTTCATGCTTCATTTCCTTATGTTCATTGTGCCATAATCATTCACTTGTATATATTACATTTCTTATGGTATTAATGTTTTGTTTCTGTTCATAATTTTTCATACTTTATACTGTTGTTAACTGATCAGTGTCTTTGTTCCAGATTATAGTAGGTAGCCCAGGCATTTGCACATAGTTTACAATGACTAATGACATGGAATCAATCTTGTCCTTCTGCTGATTCCTTTTTCTTAGTTTTTTTTAATTCCAGCATTGTTTTATTCATTTCAATTTTGTACATTTGCTTTACTAGTTAATTAGATATTAAATTGCTCATGTCATTATCAGTTACCTCCGAAAGCCATAGCGAGACTAATGGTGAGGGATTGAAGTATGAGTGAGTAGTTTGATATTAGTTTATTTTTTTGCAAGTTAGATATTAAATTTCTCATGTCATTATCAGTTACCTCCGAAAGCCATAGCGAGACTAATGGTAAGGGATTGAAGTATGAGTGTGTAGTTTGATATTAGTTTATTTTTCTGCAAGTTAGATATTAAATTGCTCATGTCATTATCAGTTACCTCCGAAAGCCATAGCGAGACTAATGGTGAGGGATTGAAGTATGAGTGTGTAATTTAGTATTAGTTTATTTTTCTGCAATTAGATATCAGATTACTCAAGTTGTTTATGATTACCTCCGAAAACCATAGCGAGACTAATGGTGAGGGGTTAGAATATGAGTTGATGTAATTTGATTTTAGTTTTACTTTGCTTGCAATCTTTGGATTTCTTTGAGTACAGTTTCTTTTGTATTTAGATAGCAGCAAGGGTAATGGTTTTCATGATCAATAGTTCACTGTCTGTTTAACTAGTATAGTGGCACATTTTCATTTTCTTTTAGAAATTAATTTTGTCATTGTATGCTTTAAAATATTTTTGAAGTTTGAAGTTTGGAAAATCATTATAAAGGACATTATTGCCTTGAACATTCATAACCATACTTATCTTTTAGAATTTCCATCTCACATTAGGAAACCAACCAAGATAAATAAATAAAAAAAAAAACCAAAAACGACAAAAAGTAAGAAATAGGTTATCTTGCACATATAGTGCGCCACACTTCGTCAGCTTACGAATCCCGGATTGACAAATTAATGTAGCAAATTTAGGACACACTAAATTGACCAAAGCAGTTGTGAGGAGTGGATTTGGACCTAGTGGTGTTGGTCGACATACACGAATATGATTCAATGGTTGATGTTGTAGAACTAGATGAGGTTGACAAATTTCGGGATGGGATGGGTACGTCGACATTAGATAGCGGAAGGATATTTGCGATTATTGGTTTGTTTTTCGTAAGAGGGGGTTCATGTAAACTTGGTGGTGTAAAAAGGGTACAAGAATTTTCCTCAGACGGGAATTGGTCTTGAATGCAAAGTTGTTGAAATATTTGTAACATAGGGCATGCTTCTATACCATGGGAGTGACTAGTGCAAATGTTGCACTGATGTATAGGTACTCACCCAGAGTAAATGGTATGCGAACTAGTACCACTTACAACGTAAGACAAAGATGATTGGTGTTGGTCGCGCAATGGTGAATTTCTATGTTTCTACCATATTAGCGTCTTAGTTTTAGCATGGTATGGCTCCCTTGGGTGGTTTTGATTTAACATTTCTCTCGAAGCTCTCAATTGTGGAAGATATTCGCAGATTCTTCATATGATGAAACTAGGTGTAATTTCAACAATAACAAAAAAGTTATCTTCTCTTGTTTAGAGAGATGTATGTGGGGGATAGGGTTACTAGACGAAATTTTTTGGCAAACCTATCCAGCTCTTGGCATTAGTTAACCAAGTGGTTACATTTATTGCATAGGGAACATGGGAATTTGGGTTTGTGCCCTACCCCTGTTGGGGCATCTAGTCGCCTTCCCATATCTAGGTTGGTGGTGGTGATGAGAGGAATGTAATATTTATGTTGGACATATCTCTTTAGATGTACATAGGATGGACCTAGATGCTTCACTCTCCTAAGTTACAGAACTCTTCGCAGATTATGAATCCAAAATTTCAAGTCGGGATTTTTGGCAATGAACAAGCGCGTGGAATCTAACACCAAAACGAAATCGGGGGGATGTGGGGACAATGAAAAACATGGTGGTAATATTGATAGATTAAAACAGGTCGTCATCTATGTTTGGCCAAATTTCATTGAACTATTGGGATGATCGTGTACAAATGAAGAAATGACCTTAAACTGGGCATTGAGCGATCAAATGATCGAGTGCGTCGCAAAATGCGCAGATCGAGGTGTGAGGTTGGTGATGGTAACAAAATGGAGGAAATATTATTTGTGGTTGCCTCTCTTCCGATCTACACAAAATGGTCCTAGATTCTCCGAGTCCCTTGAGTTGTAGTACTGTCTATGGATTCTAAGTACTGAATTTGCTAAGTCATAAATTTTAGCGAAAAAAAAGAAATGCATGAAATGTAACATAGATTGAAAACGATGGATATGGGGACAATGACATACATGGTGGTTACTTTGACAGGTCGACATGTATGTCGTCTATGCCTAGACACGTTTGTTTGGATAACGTGAGTAATTGGGTACTAACGGTTAAATGCCCTTAATTGTGGGGCACTAAGCGATCAAATGATCGAGTATGCCACATAATGCACAAACTAAGACATGAGTGTGGCCTCATTTTTCCTTCTTGGTGTTTGTGTCATTGGGTTGGTTGGGTACAAACATGATGCGAGATCTTCTCATATGTATAAGATGATCTTGGGTCCATCTTCCACTATATGGATGGTTGGATCTTTGAAGTTGGATTTCTCTAGGGAATGTAATGCATCCCTATATCGAGGAATCTTTGAGAAATGATGGGTGTAATGCCCATATCGCTCACATATGGTGCATGCATGGTTTGTGTGTAATTACTTGCCTTGGCTATTTATGAAATTTTCCCATTTGTTTGGAGTTGGGTCATAGTCATTTTTTCATCATGTAGATGAGTTTTTCAACTCATTTAACTGGTGAAAATGTTGGTAGGGTGGCCTAAGATATTTCAGCACAATGTGCAAGGTTGCAATGCCCTAGGAACTCTAGGGATGTTGACATTCTTCGGTTCCTTGTTATCCTTTATGGTAGTACCGGCTTGAAATGTAGTTACAGGGGTTATTTTTTCTATGGTGACCTCTTGGGAGGTAATCGAGAGTTATTCTCTGTAGTGGTAATTCGGGTTTCTGACATGGTCGAAGGGCCAAATACCAGATCAGTATTGCGAGAGCCATATTTGGAAATGTTAGAGTTGCCATGAATTGTTGCATAACAAAAAATAGGTGGGGGGATACAAAAATAGGGTCTCGGTAGATGGAATATGGTAGGAATGTCAAATCAATGGTGAAAACATCCATGAAGTCGAGTTCTCATTTTGGGATACTTTTTGGTGTTTGATGAAGTCATCATGCACATCGTCGCTCTTGTATTTTTTTGGGGTTTCTCGGGGTAGTACGGGGAATCTCTTGGGTATGTTCAGAGAGGGTGGATGGTTTGAATTGGCCGAGGGCCGATTTCGAGTATGTTGTGATCAACTTAGTATATGTATCTACATATGGTTTTATGAAATCGAGTGGTCACATGTTTCTTTTTGTAATACGTGATTTGGTCGATGGTGATTATTTTTTTATTCATGGGGGAACATCATCACTCCCGAAAAAAATGATGCTATAGCGGTCATAGGATACATATAACTTTTCCCAAGGAGGATGTTATAGTCTAATTATGCATCCAAGACCTTATTTTCTATGAGATACATCTTTCCTGCAAGGTCATGTATTAGTAATTTTTGGAAAATATGTATGGGGGTTGATGGGTGCCCGTCATATGATTTGAGCATGATGTCGATGGTTTCAATTTTGGTGATCCTAAATTTTTCCAAACTATTTTGGACATGATACATGTATATGCTCCTTCATGTATGATGCAACGTTGAATGGTGATGTTCGGACCGAAGCTGGTATTTGAAAGCGATTAGCGAAGGAAGCCTTAGGCCTTATTTGTTTAGATCGAAGACCATTAAGTGAGAATTAGAAGGGTTGATTGCACCTAATGTGGAAAGTGAGGCTTTCCGCTAGGTTGGGAAATATTGCGGGACTTCTAAAGTTGACATAGCCGAGGGAGAGTGAGCTAAGTCGTCCATTATACTATAGTCGTGAGCATCTTTGGAATGATTCCCCTGTGTGACTCGTCAACCCGTTTACCATTTTAGGAATGGTCTCGATTGGTACCCTAGAGATGGTTAACGAGGCTATTGGTGCACTTGTGCTCTTACCTCAAAGGGGTTGGTATGCAGGGAGTGCTTCGTAGTTTATGTTTCGTGTTTGGAAGAACGGGTCTTCTTTAGCCATGAAAATATCGTGATTGTTTTGAGCATTTCCCATACATTGTTTTGTTGGGTTGGTTGTTTTTGGGTGTTAAATATTCCTTGATGGGGGGAAAGGTTCTTGCATGATTGCAGGGTTTTTTGTTTTTCCCCCTTGTCCTTGGTTACCCAAAGTCGTTTCGAGCTCAAGGAGTTCGAGGAAGTGGTGGGTGTAATGACAGTACTCCCAACACATGGAAAAAGAGTGATTTGTCCTTATATTGGTTGTCTTGTTTTTTCCTATGAGAGTTATTGGTTAGTTCTTGGTTTTGATTTCGATTGGGATTTCCCCTAGTGTTGGTCTCATAGAGATGGCTTATTATCGACAACTCTAGTGCTTTATCATTTAATTATCAACTCGAGGTAAGTCTTCTTATTTCAAGAGTGTTGGCACAATACATACGAGTGATGTTGTCTAATAGTTACTCCTTGTTGCTTATGAGGAAGAATTTTTCTAAATTCCTAAGTTCACTTATCCTAACGAGGGTGGCTTGGATTGATTCTTAACCTAAGATTGAACTACAAGATTGAACAACTATCTAATTGAATTAAACATCAATCTAAATGAAGCTGAACAACAATCTAGATGAATCAAACAACAATTGAATTGAATTAAACACAAGTCTAAATAAAACTGAACAATAATAGAATTGAATTGAACAACAATCTAACTAAATTGAACGACAATGGAAAAAACGATATAATTGAAGCAATTTAAATGAATTGTACAACAATTATTTATGTAATTTTGAAATGGAATTCTCTTTATGAACTAATTAATCGACATTGATCAGCGGTTGAATGCTTCATCGTGCTAAATGAGTAATGCAATCCATAAAAGACAGATAACATCAAAAATCTGCTTATTCTATGATCTATAACTCAAGTGCAATGGTATTGGAAGAAGCTGGAACCATCTACTAATGATGAAGCATTGTCATAAGTCTGGAAAATAGGATTGCGATTATCCTAATTCAAGAACACGATTGCTAACAATCTGAAGAAAGAGAAAGCATAACTTTATTGAATGGAAATATACTTTACAACGCATCGAGATACTTAAGCATTGGTTACGAAACTACACAGTATGACAATTTGCGAGAACTTCTAGGGGTTGGGCCTTGACCACCAAAAGCTCATAGCACGATAAAAATTTCAAAAGATTATTGTTCAAGGCTATATATTACATCCGAGTGATGTTACAAAAATACAATTAGATAGGTTGGTTCTAATATGTCGATTGCAGAATGAATTTCCTATCCTTTCTCCGAATCTCCTTTTCTCGTTAGATCTTGTCCTTTTAAAGGCGATTTCAAAAATGAGAAATTATTTCCCAAATGATATCCCTGCTACGCATGGATGTTGTTGGAGTTCTTGAGCTCGAATTCGTCTGTTTTCCTTCTACTGGGCCGTTAGAGTTACTGAGATCTAATATGTTTGCATTCGTTGGTTAACTTCCATTTCCTATTGGTCTAGCCACTCTACCTTCTTGCATGCGAGAGATAAGAGAAGTCAATTTTCTCTTATAAAAACATCATGTTCATCATTAGCCTAGTTGTTCTAGTTTTCATAATCTTTTCTCTCTTTATTGTTAATATGAAGAGGAATTCCCCAAAAATTGTAACATAATTTGAAGTAGTTACAGGTGAGAACATACCTTAATTTGGGTCCAACATACTCCCCAGCTTACCTAATTACATTTCCTCATGCAAACAAATTATTGAGATGTAATTGCATTAAGGAGTAGGCGAGGGTAGACCTTTTCGTTGTATGCTCTAAATCCTTGTTTTTGTTTCATGATTGCAAAGGCGGCGCTCAGTGGATCCTTCACAGTAATTCGTAATTGTGATTATAATCCCTGGGAGGATACCGGGAGGAAAGGGCTCCTGTATCTACATCCTAACCGGGCAAGCCCCATGCTATAGACCGGAGCTCTCTGTATGAGAGGAATGCGAGGCGTAGCCTTGAAATTCCTAACTCGAATGGCTCCCTATTCTTCACATTGTTCGTGGAGGCCATCCATATTTGCTTAGTTGCTTCTAAGGCCGCTTCACGAATGTCCCCAAAGTATTCTCGTCCATTTTCTATGATATCCTTATGGATGGGCCCTAGCCTAGTACTCACACCTCGCCTTCTCATGAATTTTTTTGTGCTAGATGATCAATTTCATGGGTTTTGTAGGCTCCCCCATGACCCATAAATCTAGGCCATGCTCTCTTTTTTTGGAAGATGTCGTATGCTTTGGCCCACTTGATCTAGTTTTTAGCAAATGAAAGGAAGGCTTGTGGTTGAACATCCCCTATAAAGGGACTAGGGTTGTTGTCCATGTCTTCTTCTAAGAAGAAGTTATGCATGTAAAGTTCACATAGGAGGCGACTGGCCCTCGCTCATCTTGATCATTACAATAGTGGAAAAAATTCTTCTATGTTCCCACGAAAGTATTGGATTTTTCCTGCCCGATGACTTTAACTTTCGGGGAGTAAATACCGTTATGTTAGAAACAAGGCATAGTTGGTTGCCGAGCTCTCGCATGATAGCGCATCATTATATAGAGAGAAAATTGTAGAGATTTTTTTTCTTAGCTTGCTCCACTCGCTCTTGTACCATTTTTGTCTTTTTCCTGTTCTCCTGCGAAAGTCGGGCAAATGTTTCTTCTTACGTGGAGGAGAGGTTAGTGAAATTTTTTAGTCGTGCTTGATATTCTTGTAATGGCACCACCTCCTTCCTACAATGTGTTAGCTCATGCCGTGCTTGCACTAGTTCATTGCATAATTTACTGGTTGGCGGCTTTCTCTACTAGATGGGCATGCTGGGGGCTTCCTCTCGTTTGGGTCCCCTTTTCTTTACTGTAACCATGCTCGCTCGGTTTGAGTAGAGGCTTCGATAGTGTTTGCCGATTACGTCTCGCATTTCAACCTCGAGTAGTGTCTCGCTAAGTTGGTATGTACCTCAGCCTACGTAGTAGTTATCAAGTTGGTTTGCATTCAGCTTTCAACGGTGTCGGCTAAGTCGGGTTTGCATCTCGCCTTCGACAATATTTACTATTCTTGTTTGAGTTCTTGCAATGGAGGTTTATTTATTTGTCTTCCAGGCCCTTCTTTCTTTCTTGATTGTTTTCTCGGATATTTTACCAATTTCTTTAATCTCTTTCAAGTCCTTATTAGTTTCTTACTTCTCTTTTCATCCGAATCTTCACCTATCCCGATTTCAGCAGGGTGGTAGGGGAGTAGAATTTCCCTTTTTAGGGATGGTGTCTAAAATGGTGTTTCTGAGTTACATCTTTAGAATTTAATTCAATGTGAGGGTCTCGACTAGGAGGAGCGGTGCTACCTCCCGGTGTCAAAGAGGTTGTCTTTGTGTGTGTGCTTTGCTCCACAAGGACAATGTCACTTGACCGATCTTGTGATTTCGTTCTCTCCTCTGTCATGTCCCATCACTATACACCTCATAATTATCAATAGGGGACAAAGCCTCATCATCTCGAGGTTCCTCTTGGTTAGGTAGGACGTTAGTGTGACTAGAACTAATAGGGGTGGCGGATTTATTAAAAATTTCCTCTTGCTTTTCTCGCTCCCGATGGGTTTCTCGATTCGTATTCTGTCCTTATTTGTCCTAGGACTCGAGCCATTTCCTCTTGAAATCTTGCAAGGGTTCATGGGATGGTCACGCTTCCTCCATGAGGTTTGAGGTTCCTTGGAGTGTCTTGGACCATTTTTGCTGCTTGGATATAAAGTTGATGTTTGGGTCAGGTTTATTCTTGGTGTATTTACCACCGGGGGGCTCAATTTCGATTACGTCAGGGGTTTATTTCGGTTCTCGTGCCTCGGGGTTAACGAAATTATCCCCGGGGCTATCTGCCGCCTATCCGGCTTATGAATGATGATTAGTTTTATTAACACCTGTAAAGCCGACCATCGCTTGGGGATTTTTGGCTTTTCTTAATGGAAGAACAGAGTATCATGCAATATGGAATTCAAGAAGGTAGACGAGATTAATTGAAATATTTTCCTTAAGTATAGCTAAAAGTTTGAGCGAGTCAAGGTTTTACCACGTCCGACGTCCTTCGCATGTAATAAAATTTTGGATGAATGCCGCTGACTCACTGCCATGGCTGGTGTAGAGAGGTAGGGTTAATCCCTCCTGTTTTTTCATTCCACGGCTCCTCAGGGTCTGGTATGCTACCACTGCTTCTCTCGGGAGGAGATGCTTCTCTACCCATCTTTCTCCTTGCGCTAGTATTACGGAAACTTCACAATAATTCCCTCTCGTGAATGGTATAATTTGACCTTTGACTCTGGTTTTCCCTTCCTACTAGATTTTTACGAAACTTGATTGAAATTCCCTTGTCGAATCCACCGTAGTTAGTGTACATATGTCAACCATCCCAGGCTTTTCGGAGGATGGCACTCATCGCCTCTAAAATTGGAAAGTTTGCGGGCTCAGCTTCGAAGGGTATTTCATCCCATAGCCGATATGCTATTTTCCTGCGATTGTATTTCTTCTTGGCTCTTTTTTTTCGATTGGATGTTTTATGCAAGCGAAAAAAGAGATTGTGAGCTCTGCGCAAATAATCTTCATGCCTTAATTGTAGTGTTCCTTTGGTCTTATCAATGCATCTAAAGAAATTTGTGTAGGGGTTTCACATGCTTACCAAATTAAGACCAATTACACCCCCTCCCTCGAAGAAAGGGTGCCCATGCCCTCAAGTACGGGAGAGATTTGGTCGCTCATGAATGTAGACGAGGGGAATGTCGGAATTTGGTAATGATAACGTGAAGGCGCTAGTAGTTGAGTAATTACTAACATACGTAGTATAAAGGTCAGATTTAGAAGTTTTCATAATTTCATCTTGTGTGGAAGTGACCGTAAAGCAAGAGGAAATAGCATAACCATTATTGCAATATGATGTCCTTCTTCAACTTAAAAGTTATAGACGAAAGCAAGACTGAGTCAAGTAATGATTGGTGCCGTCATCCCAAGGTTCAAATATGTAAGCATATATTTGTTAGTTATTCTTGTGGTAGGTCATAATTATCACTAATTCGAGTAATAGCTTGTGGACGAAGAATGGAAGATAAGGTGTATATAAAATAAATTGGCTATTGAAGGAGTATACTTCCATACCATAAGCGAGAGCCACTATCGCAAGCGAGGGAATTCATAGCCTCGACATGGTTGCTATTTTAACCCAAAAAAATGAGCCAGATATCCTTATGTAAAAATATTTATTCTACCAATTTTATGGAGAGATCACCATCTTTGGTATGGTGGCCAGAAAACCATGGTGCCACTCACTAGAGTTGTAGCAAAGTGATCGGGTCGGCTCGTGATGAGACCTCCCTGTCCTTCAAGTAGTTAAGAAGGTCATTACCCCTGGTGTGGTGGCCATTTTGGGCATGTCACTTGCTACACCCTTATGAACGTGGTAGGCTGGCTCGTGATGAGACCCCCTATCCTCTCTTAAAATCTGCATGTAATTGTAGTACTTCCTTTTGAATTGTAACATCTTGATCTATAAGGAGGTCAGCGTCTGTGGTGTGGTAGCTAGATAGTCACAATGCCATTCACTAGAATTGTAACAGAGTGATCGGGAGACGGCTCATGATGAGACCTCTGTCCTTCTAGTAGATGAGAAGGTAATTACCTTGGTGTGGTAGCCATTGTGGGCATGTCACTTGTTAAATTCCTATGATCATGGTAGCACTGGCTTGTAATTAGACCCCCTATCCTCTTAAAGATTTGCATGAACACATAATAATTGTTTTTTATACATAGAGGGAGGCTCATTAACTCCTTAAGAGTTAGGGATGGTGAAAGAAGAAAAAAAAATGTCAATACCATTAATACCCCTTGTTCCATTCCTTCATGCTGGAGGGACATATTACTCGAATAGTGCATAAAGATATATCATCATAAGGTCATGTATTGTATGATATCTGTTAGGTAAACTTGACTCGAGATAGAGTCAATGTTGACTAGGGTAAATAGTAGTGGTTTTGGGGCACATGGTATTGTGCACCCATTGTTTTTTGACCCATGGTATTGCATGTAATGGAGCCTATAAAAGGCTGGGAAGACTTCATTGTAAGGTAGGCCCGGAGGTGAGCGGTGAAGGCTCACTTGGCCGGATTGGCCGAGGTTTTGGCCAATGCTTAATGAAATTTCATTAGTTCAGTTTTTTCCCGGATAAACATATGTGTTTATGTTTATGTGATTTGTTGCTAGTTATGTTTATTTATTTCTCTTAGTAAATTCTTTATTTATTCCCGTGATAAATTCTAACAAATGGTATCGAGCCATATTTGGCTTCGAGAGGGACGCTTTCTGTTGTCATGGTTTTATTGGCTCTGTGAATGGAGATATGATCTGTTGTGCCAATACGGATCTAGATCTCAAACCAAATGGCTAGATCCTCATAGTCTGAGAAATGAGTTGTGGTTGAGCGTGAAAAAGCGATCCATGCTTTCGGAATATACTAGCTGAATCCATGTTCGAAAGTTGAAGCATCGATCGGCGGGGAAAATAAGCAATGGAGTTGAGAAGGGATTCTCTTAACGTTCATATCCGCACTGAAGAACTCGATGTCGGGCTTGAGTTGCATAGATTTTAGATCCCATAAACGGTTATGCATTATCAATGAAGCTTTCTCCGGACTGTGTGAAAGCTCTGTTGTTCTCTAGTCACACTAGAATGACGTAAAAAAAAATATCGATCCTCATGAAACCATTTTAGAATAGAAAATGGTGGTCCACTATTGGAATTCATTGCCGGGTGGGCAATGACCGAGGAGATTCTAGAAAGAGGTCACTCACAGTTGGAAGAATTGATACAACACAATGGATTCTTAACTATGTGAGCGGTAAATTTTTCTGAATGACGGAGCAACAAATGGGCGTAAAGATGATGCATAATTAATTACGCAACTTTAGGCATAAATATCATGGCATCGTTGGAAAAGAGGCGAGCATGTGTGGAGATTCCACACAACTTACATCTATGGTAGTCCAAGAACCAAATGCGAGCAAAGCGAGAGATCCGTTGAGCATAGGCAACCTATGGTACAAATTGAAGGATGCACAAGTCCGTAATTATACAATCGTGTAGTGGTGATAGCACAAGGTAGCTTTCGGTTGATGTTGGGAAACATAGAGGCCACCACTACCGATCTCGAGAAAATGGTTATGAATCCTCGCTTGAATGCTATAGATGTGTCGCTCGATGCTATCAAGGAAGCTGGGGAGAGGAGCTGGTTTTCCCATGAGGTGCAAAGATTCTTTGAAAATCATGGGTTAGCAGATTCTAGTTTGTGGGAGTGCTTGTCGAAGATGCTCTAAATGATTTTCCGAGAAGAGCATGGAGAGTGGTACCATGGTTGTGCTAGAGGTATACAATCCGGTCGACGTGGTCATTGAGTGCAAAGACTTGTTTATGCATATTGTAGGTGGAAGTTGGCACGTTATGGAAAGAGCCATGAAGCACCGTGAGCATGTGGAGTGCTATGATGAGGAGTTGTTGGCGAAGTTTTGCAGAAAACAGATTGGACATCATCGTCAATGAAAAATGATGATGATGTTACAGTAGGAGTATGCCAACGATAATCGACGGGAGATGAAGTCACCACATTTTTAGAAAGGAAGCCATCGAATTTTGCTGCTCCGGGAGGGAAAATTCTATCAAAATAAGAGAGGATATGTGCACGTGGATTAATTAATTGATGAACCATGTATACGAAGAGAACTCCTAGAGGGATCTGGTGGTTACGAGGTCTGGTGACCCATGTAATCCGGTAGATGGGTTCTTTTTATATGGACATTGATTTCATATGTACAAAGACAACAACAATGAAACAATATATATATATTATTATTATTATTATTATGGAGTTAATTTTATTACATGTAAATGGGCATACTCGTTTGTAAGACCCTGGTATGACATGCGTACCCACAGGTAATCATGGTAAAAAGTGCAGGTTAGACCTAGGTGATAGGGGGGATGTCAAGTAAACAATTACCTGGGTAAAAAATATTGAGGGGGGAAGAGCTAGAGTGAGCGAGGTTGTCTCATCTAGTAGGTTTTGGATGGATTTAGTTAATAATCCTCTAGTCAAGTTTAAGGGGGGATTTTTTAGGTAAACTTGACTCAGGATAGAGTCAATTTTGACTAGGGTAAATAGTATTGGTTTTGGGGCACATGGTATTGTGCATTCATGGTTTTAGACCCATGGTATTGCATGTAATGGAGCCTATAAAAGGTTGGGAAGACTTCATTGTAATGTAGGCATCGGAGGTGAGCGGTGAAGGCTCACTTGGCCGGATTGGCCAAGGTTTTGGCCAATGCTTAATGAAATTTCATTGGTTGGGTTTTTCCTCGAGTTTGGGGTTTTCTCGGATAAACATATGTGTTTATGTTTATGTGTTTTGTTGCTAGTTATGTTTATTTATTTCTCTCGATAGAATTCTTTATTTATTCCTGCGGTAAATTCTAACAATATCATATTTGAGCGAGGGTGACTTAGCCTTTCATTTCATGTGTGTATAATGTCGACTTCTGTTTTAAGGATTATAGTGCCAAAGGCCATCATATTTGTAATTTTACCATTTTTCCCTCTCTCTTTCAAGTTCCATTCCCTTCTCAAGGTTATTAAATTTGAGAAAAACACAAAAAGAATGGATATTTAATTTGGTCGGACAACAATTGTTTAGATATTGAGTAGCAGTTGTTTGTAGATTTCTGGGCACAATTAAAATGCCCAAAAATGGTTGTTCAATTCAAATGAACAACAGTCGTTCAAAGATCAAATAGCAGCTGCCCCTGAATTGAACAAAAAAAATAAAAACACAGCAATGTTGTTCAATTTGATTGAACAACAACCGTTCAAAGATTGAACAGCAGCTGTTCATGAATTGAACAACAAAAATAAAACACAGAAACGGCTATTCCATTCTTCTGAACAACAACCGTTCAAATATTGAACAGGGATGGTTCATGAATTGAACCAAAAAAAAAAAAAAAGGCCAATGATCAGTTGTTCAATTCGACTGAACAACAGCCATTCAAGGATTGAAAAGCGGTTGTCCACGAATTGAACAACAACAATAACAACTCAAAAAAGGTTGTTCAATTTTGGTTGAATCAGCAGTCATTCAAAGATTGAACAACAACTGTCCCCGAATTGAACAACAAAAAATAAAAACACAGCAAATGGTTGTTCAATTCAACTGAGCAGCAGTTGTTCAGAGGTTGAACAGCAGTTGTCCACGAATTGAACAGCAAAAATAAAAACACAACAAACAGTTTTTCAATTCGACTAAACAACAGTCGTTCAGATATTGAACAGCAGTCATTCACGAATTGAACAACAAAAAATAAAAACACAGTAAAGGATGTTCAATTTACTTGAACAACAGTCGTTCAAATATTGAACAACAACTGTTGATGAATTGAACAACAAAACTAAAACACGAATGAACGACAATAAAAACACAACTTACAAGGAAAATAAATTGAAAATGTGAAGAATGCACAACAAGAAAAGACATTCATATACATTATTTACAAGTGATGTTGACAAACCTCTCATGTACTTGAGTTTGTGGGGTTATCACCCCCTTGCAGCACAACTTGGATGGTGGGATCGTTTTGTATCTGTTGATATAAAGATTCTTTCATGAGAGGTTTGCGATAGAGGCGTACTCTGTGTCTATTAACTCGAAATGTTGAACCAGACCCATATATGGTGGTCAAGGTGAGGGTACCATTGCTATGTACTTCCTGAATCTCATATAGACTGAGCCACCTTGTTTGTAGTTTTCCTGGAAAGTCTTGAAATCTGGAGTCATAGAGGAGTGCCCAATCTCCTTTTTGAAATGCCTTCTTCTTTATTAAGTTGTCGTGCCACTTGGCTCGCTATTGTTGGATGATCGTTGTGCGTTGCAGGGCTAGTAGTTGAATTTCGTCCAGTTCATTTATTTGCTCGAGTCTTCTAGCTTGAGCTTCTGTTAAGTCCAATCCCACTTCCTCGGTTGTTCTTAGAGTTTTAATTTCGAATTCAATAGGGAAGATAGGTTCTATCCCAAATACTAGCTGATATGGTGAATATTCAGTGGTATTTTTCTAGGTAGTACGATAAGCCCATAATGCTTCTGGTAGTCTAGTGGTCCAGTCCTGGCGATGTGCTGCTACCGTCCAGGACTTTGTTGGTGCTTTCGACTTACCCATTGGCCTGCGGGTGGTAAGGAGATGTAACTCTGTGGATGATATGCTGATTTCTTAAGGTAGATGTGATCTTATTGCCTGTGAATTGTGCCCCTCCATCGGTTATTACTTCCCTTGGCAAGCCGTATCATACGAATAGTTCAAAGAGAAACTTAATTAATGATTCTTCCATGGCTCTTGATAAAGCCACTACTTCTACCCATTTGGTTACATAATCCGTGGCAACTAATCTTTTGGCTTTCTGGCTTAATGGTGGGTTGAATGGCCCGACGAAGTCCAACGCCCATCATTCGAATGGTTCCACCACCAATTGTGGTTGTAGCGGCATTTCATTAGCTCGGCTTAGGTGACCCATTCTTTGGCAACTATCGTAGGCCTCGACATATTTCTTTGCATCTTTGAAAATCGTAGGCCAATAATAGCCTAATTGCAACACTTTATGCCCTATCCTACGTTCTGCGAAATGGCCACCACAGGGTTAATCGTGACAAGCTCGTAAGATGTCATATATTTCATCTTCCCTTATACATTTGCGTATGTGCATGTCAGCCCCTACATGGAAGAGGTATCCCCCAATCCAAGAGAATATTGCACTGTGTTGTACAATCAATTTATGTTCTCTTGATGTTAAGTGTCTGGGTAGCTTCCCTACTTCCAGATAATTTGCCACATTTGCATACCATGGTATTTTTACCGCTACAACAAACAAATGTTCGTCGTGGAATTGATCATCAACAGTTAGCGTGTCGTCTATCTTGGGGACTCTAAACAAGAATTTTGTGACCATGTTTTCCTTCCCTAGACGGTCCTTGATTGTTATATCAAATTCCTACAACGACAGTAACCAACGAGTTATTCTCCCATTCATGATTGGTTTATTAGCTAAATATCTAATAACAGAGTGGTCAGTATACAGGAACACTTGATATCCAGTTGTATAGTGCATGAATTCATTGATCACATAAATGACAGCCAGAAAATCCTTTTCAGTCACAGTATAATTTAATTCGGTAGGAGTAAGGTTTTTGCTGATATAATAAATAGCATAAGGTTTTTGGTCTTCTTCTTGGCCAAGGACTGCTCCTATTGTTGTATCAGATGCATCGGAAGAGATGTGAAAGGGAAGTTTCCAGTTAGGACCTCGCAGGATTAGTGTTGTTGAGACCAGTCTCTTCAAGTCTGTAAAAGCGGTGTCACATTTGTCAGTCCAATGGAATTCAACATTTCCAGTCAATGCATACAGAGGTGCAACTATCTGTGAGATTTTTTTTATAAATTTGCGATAATATCCTGCATATCCTAGAAAACCACGCACCTTTTTCTGTGTACAAGGTGTGGTTAACAGAAGGATTACCTCTATCTTATCCAAATCTACCTGCATTCCAGCTGCAGAAATGTAGTGACCTAGGATTACCCCCTCAGTCATCATCATGTGGCATTTTTCATTGCTTAGACATAATCTAGTAGCAATACATCGTTCTAACACTTTTTCTAGCGTTTCTAGAGCTTGATCAAAGTCTTCCCCATAGGGTGTAAAATCATCCATATATATTTCAAGCCCTTCATTTATTAAGTAAAAAAAAATGCTAATTATGGCTCTCTGAAATGTTGTAGTGGCATTACATAATCCAAATGGTAAAACTTTGTAAGAAAAAGTGCCCCATGGGCAGGTAAAGGTTGTCTTATCTTAGTCTTCGGGAGCTATTTGGATTTGATTGTAGCCGTTGAATCTGTTAAGAAAGGAGAAGAACGTTTCCCAGCCAATGTATCAAGGACTTGGTCAATGAATGGGAGGGGGAAATGGTCTTTATGCATTTCCTTATTTAATTCTTTGTAATCTACACAAATTCTCCACTTCCCATTCTTTTTAGGGATGACTACCAGAGGGGAGACCTATTTGCTGTCTAAAATAGGATAAATGAAATTTACATCTAACAATTTTTGTAGCTCCTCTTTTACAATATCTTTTAAGTGCGGGTTTAATCTTCGTTGAGGTTGTCTAACGGGGTGTGTTTCCCTATCGCTATAGATGTGGTGTGTGCATACTTGTGGGTATAAACCCTTCATGTCTTGGTAGTCCCATGAAAATTCCCCTTAGTGCTTCCAGAGGAGTTTTATGAGTTTTTGTTTTTGGTCGTCATCCAAATTGCCATTAATATTCAGAACCTTTCTTGGCTCGATCTTAATAGGTATGTTGTTACGAACAATGGTTGTGGAGATATGTTGAGTCTCGAAGTCTGTCACAGGATCCTCTTGATCTTCATGTTCGAGGACTGTTTTCAACATTTGGCATTTTAGATTTTCAGGCGTGGGTGACTGATTCATAAAATTATTGATTACATCATATTCAGTTTGATCCTTGAATTCAAGAGCTTCTACTAGCGTCAGAGTTGGACGGATGTTTTGCTCCCAATATGTATTTGGATGTTTGTGAATTTTTACCGTGGGTAAGCTTGGTTCTCCAGGCAGATAGATAATGATATTTTTTATAGAATCTCCTCTAGTGATAGTCATGCTACCTGCTAAGCAGCCTATGTAAGCATCTGTTGTGGCCAGCGAAGGTCGCCCAAGAATCAATGGGTGCCCTTCCATCCTATTTTTTTGATTATGCCTAAAAAATTAGCTGGGTATTCCCATGACTCCACAGAGACCATGATGTCTTGCACTATTCCTTCCGGTCTGATAACAGACCTGTTAGCCAGTTCCAAAAGTGTGGTTGTAGGTTCTAAAGTTGATATGCCTAGTTTTTCACAAGCTCCAGTAGTTAGGATGTTAATAGCTACCCCCAGGTCAACTAATTTCTTTGGAAATGAGTGGCCAGAGATTTTCACAGTTACAATGGGGTTTTCTGAGTCTTCATATTTCACGAGTGATTCCCTACCTAACAACAAGTCAGATAGTGCTCCTACCACATGAACGGTGGGTGCAGTCTTTGTTTTCTTGACTTGTTTTTTTCCACATAATTATTTGACTATATTTGCATAGATGAGAATGTCTTGGATGGCCTAGAGAAGAGGAATTTTGACACAAAGGTTTATTAGTTCCCCCAGGATGTCAAAATATAGAGCGATCATAGGCCTAGGAAAATTTAATCTTTCAGGAAATGGAGGCGGAGTCACCCTAAGTTCTTCAGGTCTTTGTTGAACAATTGTTTCCTTACCTTTACCTGTTTCTGTTATATTCGTTAGGCTAGGTTCTGTTGAGTTTTCAATTCGAGACTGAGGTGGAGTTGTGGCTTCTATAGGTAAGATGGTACGTCCTGATCTTAACCTCAATTCGTTGCACTATTTCTATTTGGCATTGGGTTTTGGATTTTCTATGATCTGAATTAGTTGAACTGGTCTGTTATTGGGATTAAGATTGGGTTGGGCTGGAAATTGAGGGCGTATGGAAGGTTTTTGGTTATGCTAAACTGGGTAGGGAGCTGGCAAAGTAGGTTGATTTTGGGTCCCTGTTCCTATCGGCAGATTGGCCATTCCCATGGGTCGCTGCCAATTCCAATTGGTTTTTTGAGTAGGGGGGTTTGGACACTGGCTTTAATACAAGAAATTTTTCCAATAAGGGGGAGAGCAAGGAAAGTTGTGCCAATTATTCCCTAATGGAGGTTGTGTATGCCAGGGTGGCATAGGAAATGCCTAGTTTGGCCAGGTTGGGAAGGAGCTTTGAGTTTTCCAAGTTGTTGCAGGGTTTTGCTGGCTAAACTGCATGAAGGAAAATATTAAGGCAGGTCTTGTGGTATGCCAGGTCGTGGTTGCCATTGCCGACGCTGATTCATTAAATATATTGGCTATGTTTCTTCCTCTGCTTCCTTGTAGACGGCTTTCAGCCCATGAAGTGAAGGACACTAGTCCGTGGTATGATCCTTAGTGCAGATAACACAAGTCTGAACCATGTCTAAAGGACATTCCCTCTGGTTGTGCTTCTTCCGACACCTTGGGAAAAAAATGGACAGACTTTGATCTGCTATAGCTTGTTTCTATTTGGCTTGTAAAACCTCAAGTTGTGTTGTCAAGGTACCCAGGATGTCAGTTTTGAAATTTTCTAACAGATTTCCAAATTCTGCTTTGGTTACATTGTCATTGCTCTTCTTAAGTTCTTTCTTCATAGGATCATGCCCAACAAGCCTATTGCGTGAGCTACCCCAAGAGAATCTAATACATAAGGAAATAATCTCGTCGTATTCTTCCTGGTAAATATCTCCCTTCCCCATTATGTTAAGCATCTCAATCCATTCTTCCTTCATCCCTTTAAACATCATGGCTTTTAAAATGTCCTTGGATAGCGTGGTGTATGGGGATCTTTGTAAATTGTATTGAAATCTTTCTACGTATTCTTCTAATGTTTCATTGTCTTTTGTGGACATATTGAAGATTTCAACGTTTAGATCTTGGGTTCGGCAATAGTCTTGGTATTTGGTAAGAAAAATGTTCTTCATTTGGTCCCAGTTATTTATAGTTCCCCCACCTAATCCCATGAACCAGCGTAGCGCAATTCCTTTTAAGGTAGAGGGAAATAGTTTTAGTTTCTAGGGATCGGTGGTGTAGTCATATCCTCTGCATAAGACATCAAATTCAAATAGGAATGCATCAGGATCTTCTTTGGTTAATCCATGAAAGGTGGGAATGTTGTGTAAGGGAATGGCTTTCATAGGGGCATTGGCAACATGATCAAAAATAGGGTATTCTAATGTTGATGTTTGCCTCTGATTCTGATTTTTATTATTTGCCATCTGATTAAAGAGGTGCCAGAAATCTTCGAGAATTTCTTGATCTAGAGGAGTAATTTTAATAGGCTTGGGAGGTGAATGCGGTGGGGGTTTTACAGCACTTCCCTGACCTGGGATCCTAAGTACTTCTGTTTCGATCACTTCTTTAGGGGACTTAGGTTTTGATATTTCTATGTGAATTCCGCCACTAGTTTCTCTCCCCCCCCCCTTCTTGTAGGTTGCAAGAGCCTCCCTCTTTTGAAGGGTCAGTTCCTATACGATCGAAATTCTATAGGCTTCACTCAGACCCCTCTGTCTCACAGTGAATCTCAGCGTAGGCTACAGATGGTGAGGCTGCCGCCTGAGGGAGTGTATTAGGACTTTGAATGGAAATAGTTATGGGTCCTATAGATGCACGGGATTCAACTTTCAATGATTTTGTCTATATATGTTTTTTCTTCCAAGGATCACCGGTCCTTTGGATTGTGAGGATGTTTGCGAATGATTTCGGATTGTTTCTATCTTTTTCTTACTAGACATAAAACAATAGCACCTATCTTACAATTCTTTGCACGACTTGCTAGTAAGCGAGGTAGAGAGCAAGCATTTTTCTTGTCGGTACACAGGTTCTTACCTCTCATTCAATACCCAAATCTTCACAGCAATGGAGAAAGATGAATGAAGGAGATGAATCTTAACACTCTCCTCGGAAACGACGCCAAAATGTTGGTCTCACAGAGATGGATTATTATCAAAAACTCTAGTGCTTTCTCATTTAATTATTAACCCGGGGTAAGTCTTCTATTTCAAGAGTGTTGGCACAATATATGAGAGTGAGGTTGTCTAATAGTTACTCCTTGTTGCTTATGAGGAAGAATTTTCTAACTTCCTAAGTTCACTTATCCTAACGAGGGGTGGCTTGGATTGATTCTTAACCTAAGATTGAACAGCAAGATTGAACAAATATCTAATTGAATTAAACAACAGTTTAAATGAACTAAACATCAATCTAGATGAATCAAACAACAATTGAATTGAATTAAACAACAGTCTAAATAAACCGAACAACAATAGAAATGAATCGAACAACATTCTAACTAAATTGAATAGCAATGGACCAACAATATAATTGAAGAAATTTAAATGAATTGTACGACAATTATTTATGTAATTTTCTAATGGAATTATTTTTATGAACTAATTAATCGACATTGATCGACGGTTGAATGCTTTTCTATGCTAAATGAGTAATGCAATCCATAAAGACAGATAACATCGAAATCATCTTATTCTATGATATATAACTCAAGTGCAATGGTATTGGAAGAACTGGAACCATCTACTAATGATGAAGCATTGTCATAAGCCGGAAAATAGGATTGCGATTATCCTAATTCAAGAACACGATTGCTAACAATCCTGAAGAAAGAGAAACTGTAACTTTATTGAATGGAAATATACTTTACAACTACAATAGATACTTAAGAATTGGTTTTACAACAACACAGAGTATGATAATTTGCGAGGAACTTCCAGGGGTTGGGCTCAGACCACCAGAAGCTCTAGCGTAGTAAAAACTTCGAAAGATTATTATTCAAGGCTCTATATTACATCCAGTTATGTTAAAAAAATACAATTAGACAAGTTGCTTTTGATGCATTGATTGCATAATTAATTTCCTATCCTTTCTCCGACTCTCCTTTTCTCGTTCGTCCTTCATCCTTTTAAAGGCAATTTCAAAAATGAGAAACTATTTCCCAAACAACAGCCTGCTGCACGTGGTTTTCGTTTGAGTTCTTGGGCTCGAATTCATCTGTCTGCCTTCTGCTGTCCACTGGGAGTTACCGAGATCTCATATGTTTGCGCCCGTTGGTTAGCTTCCGTTTCCTATTGGTCTAGCCACTCTGCATTCCTGCATGCGGAGATAAGAGAAGTCAATTTTCTATTATAAAAACATCCTTTTCATCATTAGCCTAGTTGTTCTAGTTTTCATAATATTTTCTCTCTTTATTGTTAATATGAAGAGGAATTCCCCCAAAACTGTAACATAATTTGAAGTAATTACAGGGTGAGAACATACCTTAATTTGGGCCCAACACCTAGCATGAGATTGTAGGGGGTGTCACTGATTACTTCCCCCCTATCCCGGGTCTCTATTTGGTTTTATATTTGCAACATTCAAAGGATTATTATAATTCTCCTTGTCAAATGAAGGTTTCTACTAATCCTCAGAGGGTTACACTAAATTAACCGGTGCGTTTTTCTGCACTGGTGGTAGATTTTGTGTGGGGAAACAATAGTATTGGTTTCCTTGCCCTTGGTTGATGAATGTATGTTGGGATGACTCTCTAGTATCAAAATTTATATCTGAGTACCGAGTCCCTTGCAAGGGAGGGTATGGACCTCCTTGTGGATGGTTGTATGTAATTTCCCTATTAGTCGTGTTCTGCAGAGGTGCAAGTTGACTATGGTAGTACCCTAGTTGTGATACATTATATGTAGTATGCTACGAATGTACAGGATACCAGTAGTTGTTGTTTGGTTGAATTTTGGCTAAGAACCCTATCAAACTGTCAATAGTGTTTGACATGCATGGTAATTATTTATAAGTTTGCAGGTGTGAGGAATTTGGAGGATATGGTAGATATATCCAGATTGGATGTAGATGAGTTCTAGCTATTAGGATTTACTGATGGCATCTTCCTCACTACGAGGGTTTTGTGTTGCCGCATATCTTGAAATTTATGCTATGAGAGTTTTCAAAAATAAGTCCAAGAAGAACTCTATCGTTGAGATTTCCATTGTACAAGCTGTGATGCCTCCGCCATTCATGGAGATGATTTGATATGTGAATAGCAAGTGTTTTCCTAAAATGGGTGAGGATTTACATCCCTGAATCATGATGAATCGATAGCTAGAAGAAGGTGAGGAACATTGTTGTGAGGGTGTTAAAGGTTCCATGTGATGCAAAAGGTTGGCTAACATACCATTTCGCTACAGCGCTTATAAGGGTGTGTTGCAACAGTCTTAGTTGAATGGTATCATCTACGATACTATTCGACGAACACCACATGTAGAAAGTCATGATCTGATTTCCTAGGTCTTCCGCGTGCTTACCTTCAAATTTTGGAATATATGAAGGGATCTTCATGGTCATGGGTGGCCAGTTAAGGCCATATTCAATGGGGTCATTCGTTAACTTTCTTATACATGGTAGATTTAATTATGCTAACAAATTTAATTGAGGATTAACTTCCATCGTATGATGATGCTCAACAGGTATGTGCATTGGGGTCCCCTGGTGAGGTTCCTAGGGAATATTTCCATGTGGCATATTCTGAGGGGTGTTATGCTGGCTCCCCAAAGGGGTAGTGATCATTTGACCTTGAGGGGTCGTAACAGGGGTGGTGGGTGGTGACCCTTGGGGAACACCCACTGATGTGGTGATTGGTGACCCTTGGGGGCTACCAATAAAATATGCACTGATAAAGGAATATCCTATAACGGTGGTAGCGTGACATTCTCTATGCCTAAATAGCGGGAGGCCCAACATTACTCCTGGTAATGGGGGGAAGTTTAAAAAATTCCTAGATCAATGGGGTGTCATTGGGTCCCCTATGGTGTCAATTAGTGTAACTTATTTTTTGTTTTGACTTTTAAGGGATGAAGATAACTATCAACGCAATAACCTAATCACATACATAAAACAAAGCAAAAAATGGAAAGGTAATTTTTCTCTTTAGATTTTAAGCTATGTGATCAATCGAGAAAAAAATATGGTTCTTTGCTTGTTTGCGTATGACACCAAAATCCTATATAGACCTTGTTAGTGTTATTATTTGCATCCTTCCATGAGTGATTAAATAAACTCTTTCATGTCATGTTAAGGGTCCCATTCTGAAATTTTTGTGATTCCATTAGGTCATCATGCAAAAATTTGGTCACTTGGTGAAGATTTAGGTCAAATATCACCCCTTTCAAAAATTTATAATTTGTTGGCTCATTTAACCACTTTGCTGAGTGTACCATCAATGTTGATTTTTCATCTTCATTTCAGTCATTTTCATCATGGTTTCATTCATTTAGAGTCTCCATTAGGTTTTAGGGCTTCTAAGGTCATCAACTCATCATTTCATTGCATAAAAGCCCAACAAATGAAGGAGTGTCAATAAAGGAAGTTTCATTAGTAGGTTTGATTTGTAAATATGGTTTCAGAGAAAAATATAATTTTATTTTTCCTAATTTCTAATAAATTCTCAAAATTCCAAGTAGCTTCACACTCAAATTTCCATCAGCAGATAAGCCAAAGTTCCAAAAATTCAAATAGTGTTCCTAAGCCATCAAAGGATGGAGTTCAATGATCTAGTTCAGAAATTAAAAGATAAAAATAAATGAAAATTAAATTTCAAGAAAGGAAAGGTGGGTCCCAAGGTTGTTTAATGACATTTCTCCAAGTATAAAGTCTCCCAAATACCAAGAAGACATTCATTTTCATCTTCAAAGCATCGAGCTCTCAATATCTCAAGAAAAAAACCGAGTTTTCCTTCAAAAAATTGAATTCTGGGCCATTTCGTTGCGCTTTTTCCATAGGCACTGTGCTTTTTCCAGTTGCACGCTGTGCTTTTTCCAAAGGTGCTGCACTTTTTCCAGTTTTTCGCTGTGTTTTTTCTCTACATGCTGTGATTTTTTCAGAAGGGAGCCACAGTCACTAAGCTTCATTGTAGATGTTTTCATCATTAATTCAGAGTTTCTACAGTTTGCAAGTAAGTGGCATCTTCATAGCCCCTCCTTTCAGCTTGTGGTGTCAATTTCATGGTGTATACCCTTTATTACTTTTTATGCTATGTTTTAAACAATTGAAACCCTAGTTCCTAATTTACAAACTAAATCACTCTCCCAAGGACCCATACACCTTCCCTACACCTTTACTCACTCACCACTACCCATACACTTGCTCATTTACCATTCCCAAAGCCCTATTTCCTAAAACCTACCACTCTAGTTATGCTTTCCTAGGCAGCTAGAGATCTCTCTGTAATACAAGTTCCTACCCTATTTCCCTAACTATTTCACCCTCCCATTACTTCCCTAAGATCACTAATTCCTTCCTACATTCCCTCAAGTTTTCCCTTACCTATCACAATACCCTAACCCCACTACCCTAATCCCTTTCCCCTTCCCCTTCTTCCCTAGGGTTTTCAAGCACAAACTAAGCATAATGGAGGAAGAAAGAAACACAATGGAGGAGGAAAGAAATGCCATAGATGAAGACAATAAAACATATAACAAAGGAGGGAAGATTTTAATATTAGAGCCAACATACACAAGAGAACTAATGGCATCACACTTAGCTGTCAGATGCTTCCACCATGTGGGTTGCATTGAATTCTATGAGATGGTACAAAGAGTCCAAAGTCACCCTTCTTTGACAAGGGTTTTCATCGAAAACCTCCAAAACAACCAAGTGACTATATTAGGGGTAAATTTCACTATCTCCACTAATATCATAGCAGTAGCAACAGGGATACCCAATGTGGGTGAAAATTGGTATAAGACCAAGGATTTGGATGCCCAATTGTATGAGCCTTATCTCAAGGCACATTACAAACAAAACATCAAAAAGGTCTTTCCTTTTGGCCCATAGTTGAACAGATTTTCCCCCATGATGAAAATCATCATGAAATACTTTAATTGTAAGGGCAAATTCTATAGATTATACATTTATCACATCAGGCTGCTCATGCATTTCACTAGGGTGAAATTTCTCAACCTCCCCTACTACTTGTACAGAAGCATTGATAAAATGGCCTACATTGTCCAAAACGTAGATTTTGAGCTTCAGATGAACAACCTCTTGCATCACTGTCTGATCAAAATCATTATCCTTCACCACCTTAATCAGCTAAAAATATAATGGGAGAATTTCATAGAGGTTTATTTCTTCACTGCAGGTCCAAGTCAACCTGCTAGACCTATTCCACCCATAGTTTCAGTTCCTCACAGGAAGACTAGGCAAACTAGTAGGGCTAAAATGAAAGAGGGAAAAGAGGCCAAGAAGTCCAAATAGGTCAAAGAGGTCAAAGAATCCAAAGAGGTAAAAACCTATCATAGGGGACCTAGGTAAGTGTTTTATCCACATATTTTGGAAGGGGACTTGCCTTGTTCATCAATAAAGCAGGGAAATAAAAATCAGAAAGAGACAGTTTTCCATGAGGAGGAAGACCTTCACGAGGAAGAAATATATTTTGAGTTTATGGAAATGGATTTCCAAGATGATCACGAGGCCACAAATACGATCATCAAAGATAAGGATGCCATAATCAAAGAACTACAGGACAACATGGCAAGAGCCCAATTTTTCATATCATTCCTTGAACAAGAGAACAAGCAGGTGAAAGACAAGTAGATACTCATGGAGTTACAGCTGCTAAAGGGAAAGGGACAAGACATCAAAGGTAAAGTAGTGATGAAACCTGATGATTCTGACCATGGTGAGACTCAAACCATCAAGACAAGACCAAAAACTAGAGGCCTTAAGAGAGATTTAGAGTAGTAGAAACATGAGGTAGAGCAATTAAGTTTTGAGGAAATGATTGCAAAGGAGATTGATGAAATAGAGAGGTGTGGCTTGATAGGGTTAACATCCACCTTGAGAAGCTCCTCCATAAGGCCAACAAGGACAATGAGATTCTCGAACACATGACCAACAGATACATCACTAGAAACAAGATTTGCAACATCATGATCAAGCAGTTGAAGGAGAAACGCAAGCAAGCCCTAATCAAGAAAAATAAGTAGGAAAAAACTGAGGTTCTTGCTGATGTCTTTCTGATTGCTTGAGACACCTCATCAGCAATTCATCTAACAATTTTTATGAATTTTGGGAATTTTTTCAAGTTTTTGAAATTTATGCAAATTTTGACACACTTTTTGCAGAATCAGCCTACAAAAAGCGCAATGTGGGCCACACTGCGCTTTTTTTGAGGCCTCTAAATGAAAAATGAGTTAAATATTTGGATTCAGAATGATTTCTACATGCAATTTTGACTATTGGCACTAAAAAGATGGAGCTTTTGACAGGTGGAAAATGCAAAAAACCTCTCAAAAATCAACTTTCTGCCTCATTTTTCAGACCTTCGTTGCAATTTTGGAGAAGTCTTGGGAGATTCAATTTTTGAGGGGCTTTCCTCAACCATTTTCATAACTTGAAGGAATTTTTGACAACTATACTGGATTATCTTTCCAATGATCCATATTAGGCTCAATTTCGACCTCAGGAAGGCAATAAAAACTCAATTTTAGGGCCAACACTGTGCTTTTTCCCAGCCACGCTGATCTTTCTGCAGTTTTCTGTTTTCTTCAAATATTTCTGGTTTGATCAGTTGATGGATGAATTGAGTGGATTTTTACTAATGTAATGATGACATGTAAATGTAATTATTTCCTAAATAGTTACTAGGGGTAGATACATCATGTAAATAGGTAATTTTGGTCAAATTGAATCAGTTTCATGAATGATAGGGATGAGTTGGCTAACCTTCCTAGTCACTAGGATTATAGTTGAGTACTTTGTGGATCAACTCTACAAGTCGGAGATTTTACCCCTGAGAGTGGGAGAAGTTTTTTTTTTCTATGTCTTTCATTAGCTTTCTCATTGCGAGGGTTGGATGTTGTAGAATTTGATCATTGAACACTATTGTAATCAGACTTTTTGGCAAGAAATAATAGACTAAGTTGCAACTATTTTGATGGGATATTTGTGGTAATGTGATTTGACATTGTTTATTCTTATGTTTTGCAAATGTGTGAATGTATTGTGATTTCATATTCATGCCATCTCTGTATGTAATTAATTCCTGAGTGTTTGGGCAAAGTGATTTCCTGTCATTTAATTTGTCAACCCAGGGGTTTCGTAAACTTGTGAAGCATGAGTGCACTGTATGTGCTAGAAATTGTCTTTTAGTTTAGAACAATATAACTACAAATAATGAAAACCAATTCATCTAATATATGAAATCAAATAATGAAAATGAAATTCAACTAACTTATGAAATCAAGTAACGAAAAGAAAAATTTCAAAAGAAAATATAGTGCACGCAATCACACTTGCAGGAATTGAAATTTTAATTTAAGAAAGCATTTCAAAGCATGTAAAGGAAAACATCTAAGGTATGTTCAACTCACTTCAGCATCCAATATGATATAATCACCCTCTTGAGATGATGTACAAGCAACCGATTATAATTTATTCTTTAAATCTAGGAAAGAAATTAAAACATGCAAAGGGAAAACTCAATAATTGCATAAGTTAGGTATTCAAGCATTTGGAAATATGATAAAATCACATTCTTGAAATGATCTTTAATAACACCCAATATTACAATTTAATGAGGATCTAAAAAGAAATGTAAAATCATGTAAAAGTAAAGCTCAATGATTGTATTGGTTGAACATTCAATCACCCAACTTGAAAGTGCGATAAGTCACCCTCTTAGCCAGAACTTTTAGGAACATTCAATTATACAATGAATTGATAGTTTGATCTAAGAAAGTAAATAACAGAACATGAAATGAAACTAAATAACTGTGAGCTCTATTGCCTCAAACTTAATCCAATTGGAAAATAGATAAATATGTCCTTTTGAAATGTTTTTAGAAAACAAAGATTACACACTCATTCTAAAACTAATACTAAGAAAGAAAATAAACTTTAATCTATACAAGAAAGTAAATATCACACATTTTAGGTAACTGATCTAAAAGTATGAGAGATGGTAAATCAAGATGCTCCATATGTAAGCAACACTAAGTCAAAATGAAGTAACATTCATGAGTAAAGTGCCACAATCCAATTCTGTATTCAAAGCTTAAGCATAACTACAATTTTACACATGATTTGATAAGAGAAAAATTCCCCTATTTATACAAAATATGAGAAGCTATCTCATTAATGAGTGTCTGTGAATCACTCCCTATATCTCTAGAGTTACAATCCAAGTAGGAGTGATAAGGAACATATCTTCTTAGAGTTATAATACAAATAGGAAATGAGACACATATCCTTAATATCCCATGATCTTCTCCATTCAAATTCGAATCTGGCCTTAGGAAGCCACATAAGGGTCTTTTGGAAGCTTCTTTTTGACCTACACATGGCAACAAACTCATTCCACTTGTTAGGTATAAGTATGTGCATATTATTTTCTAATTTGTAACCACAAATTCACTTTAAAATACTAGGAATTAATAAAGTTTGGAAAAACATAAATGTAACCCAATAATGGTAATGGTAAGGTAAATGTAATGAAATGGAGATGGAGTGAAGGTGATAATATGGAAATATAAGTGAAAATTTAATGGAAGTAAATGAAAATTTCAAGGCCCAACATACCCCAACTGAAGCTATTGCATGTCCTTATGTAATTTATTATAATAATTATTTTTTATCCTTTGAACTTTGGCTTAACTTTGCATGATATCATTTGATAACTTCATACTTATGCAAAGTATTTTAGTTGAATTGCAACATGGTTGGTTCTTGTGTTTCAACCATATTCTATTGTTGCATTCAATTTTATCTTTGAAATTTTCATAATGATAATTTTTTGCAAAGTATATTTCTATTGGATTGCATCATGGTTGTTCTTGCGTGACAACCATGATTGTCTTTGTATCTAATTATCTTTTTGAGTACTTTTGAAAAGCCATTGTATGCTCATAATAATAATGTAATAGTTAATATCTTTTGAAATTATGTGGGATTTTGAATGTGATATGAATGTGGCAAAATTTTAATATGAATGTACCCCCCGTCCCTCCCTACCTCCCTCCCTCCCTCCCCAACTCATGGTATTGGAAACTTTTTGAAATGAGGAAAATAAGTTTTTTTTTTTTCCCAAAAATTATCATTCTAGATTTTCAAGGAATTCTATGGTAAAAATTCAGAAAATGAAATACCTTAACTTACCCTTTGAAAATAGATGAATTGCATGTGTGGTGGCTGCAAAATTCTGATCATAATCTTCTTCATGTGGTTGTACAATTTATGGATAAAAGAGTCCAGATGACTTTTATTGCTTCTACTAAAACTGTCGAATTTGTTGCGAAATGATGTTGATTCTGCAGCTATCCGCTTATTTTGCAGTTGCCATCTGATTCTGTTGCAACCCTCTAATTCTGTTGTTGTCATCTGATTCTGCAGCTGCCATCTGATTATGTTGCTATCATTTGATTCTGCAGTTGCCATCTGATTTTGCAGTTGCATATATTCTTCATTTGCTTCAAAATGCTAAAAATGATAGTCTTCATGTCTTCAAAACTCGTTGGCATAATTCCTGCTATGTGAATAGATGTTCTGATGTCGAACATAGCAGGAAATTGTTGACTTAGTGGCCATTAATGGATGCCACTAGTCAACACGATAACTCTCACCATTGATGACAATGAGAGTCAAGATGCCCAAATACATCTTACTAGGTACAAATAATTTTGCTTTTGTATAGTACCTAGAAGATCCGATGAATAAGGGACACTAACGTATTCCCATTGATTGTTAGCAAGAAGACTTGCCATTAAGGCATGCACGCCTCAAGGTTTTTTTGCAAGGATTTTAGACTGAAAGGACTATGGAATCAATAATTTTCATTAAAGAAAGTTTTCTTTGCGAAATGAAAAGGATAGGAGAAGGAAATGGGAAATGGAAGATGAAAATGGAAAATGACAATGGGCAATAAGCATGTAAGTGAGATTTTTACTTTTATTTGTGGGTTAGGAGTAGACACAAAGTAATGGAAAGTGAAATGAACAACTGACTCTTGTTGGGAAAATAGCTGTGGCTTGCTTTGAATTGTTTGGTTAGATTTATAATTCAAAAGGGAGGAAAGGTAATGGTCTTGATGGATATGGACATGGACTTGTTCTTATATTTCTCATGAAATCTGTCCCTTGAAGACCAATTGTGCACAATTGGTTTTCTTTAATGATCATTCGATCATCCGAATCTTGCAAAAAAATTAACATAAAGAACATAAGTGTGTTAAAAAAGAAATGGCCAATTCTTTTCTGATTCTTACGCAAAAAATTGAATGTCAAATGAAACAGATTAATGAAAATCAAAAGTGTTGTATTTAGTCCAATTCATGATATCGATAAAATTCAATTTCTAAGAAATAACCATGAAAAATAAATAAACTCCCCATTGTCGGATGACTTGATGCAATGTGCTCAGTAATATGATTGGCATCACAAAGATTAGTTGTGTTCTGCAAATTAAAGCTTCATAGAAAAATACACAGCAACAAAATTTTTAATGCCAAATATTGAGAAAACATCTAAATAATCTTCCAATTTTTCTGCAAGTCATTATTAAATCTGTCAAATTGAATCGTTATCTATGCCACAAAAGCATGTTGTCAAAAATATTTGAAGCAGTAAAAAAAAAATTCAATCAAAATTTTCAAATATTTTTCACCTTATAAATTGCTTCAATATCGATTGTATAAGATTTTTTTTTATTTCTTATTTTATATATATATATTTTTATTTATTATTATTTTTTAATTTAATGATGAGACACATATGTGTCTAAAATCAAATATATTAAATCAAATTGGAATCTTAGACCACTTTTCATGTGGAGTAGAGTTTTCTATTAACTTGGATTCTTCTGCTTTCAACTTGCCTTGTTTAAACAGTTCAAAACAAATCATTTTTTTCCTCACGCAATCTGCAAAACGGAGCTCCAAAGAACCCCGAATTTCTCCCAAATGGCGTGAAATCCAACGAATTGCTTGCAAGTTACCTGATTGACCCCGTTCCCGAAAAAACCCATGTTTTAATTTTTCCTAATTCGCCTCGGTTTTCTCAAACAATGCGTTTTAAAATCAGGTTTTTTTAACAGTTACGCATTTCTGACAATTTCGTTTTCTAGCAATTACTTCTGCAACAAAATAAAATTGTTGTAGTTTGATTTTTTATTTTCAAATTTTGATGTGTAATGGCTTGTCTCCCACGGAGAAGTTCAAATTGGTCACCCTCATTCCAATTACCTGCAATGGAATATGCAATCTTATTTTCATCAACAGTCTTCAATCTTCTCTTCATTAACAGTTTCTTCATTTCATACACTTTCATTGTCTGTCTCTGTAATTGAATCTGCAATCTTCTCTTCATCAGCAATTTGCAATTTTCTCTTCATCAGTAGTTTCTTCATCCGATACACCTTCATTGTCTCTCTCTGCAACTTTTAAAATTGATTTCTAATAACTGCTGCTTGAAGAAGACTGAATATGGAAAAGAGAAGGTTCTTTTTTTTTAAATTTCAGTGCAGGGGTCATTGCGTGGATTGGAGGGTTACACATATGAGTAAGGCCAAGCCAAAGGCTAACCTCATGCATATGCATGGGCCTCCTTTCCATGGGCGATTCGTTGTTTTGATTTTTTTTTTTTTATTATGTTTTTATTTTTTTTTTATTTGTTTTCATATATAAATGTTTTTTTTTTTTTGTTAAATTGATATATGTTACATTTAATATATATATATATATATATATATATATATTTATTTTAATTTAAACAAAGCAATTTTTTTTTTTTTTTTTTTTTTTTTTTTTTAAAGAAAAAATGTGCACATGCAATTAAATAAATTAGAAAAAGATTGAGAGGGTGCAAAACATTAAAATTTGTAGAACCGATAAAAAAAAAAGGATCATGACTCAGGCGACGATTTTCAATAGAATTGTAGATCAATTTTCAGTAAAAAATTTAACGAATTTTTGAATTTTAATTTTTAAATTGACTGATCTGATTTTCTGATCTTCCAGGATGCAACGAGGCACAGGAAGAGAGCATACTAATCAACGTTGTCAATTAAATTCATATTTTCACACACAAATTTATTTCTAATGGTGATAAAAAACGAAGTGATTCTTACTGCATAACTGGAATTTATTCAAAATGAATTAATCAATGTTGATTTTTTTTTTTGAAAACAATAAAAAATTCTAAAATTCTAGCTAAGTTTGGTTTTATTTTTATTTTTCCTATCTATCTAAAAAAAACTATATTTTAGTTTTATTTTTTAGTATATTCATGCTTCCAATGAAGCCATTTACAAATTAGAACCTTTAAAATATTCATATCCAAACTTGAAAAATGTACCTGATTGTTTGTAAGGATATGAAAAATCGTCTTGATTTTTCGATTTTCTGCAAGGATCTCTTGAAGAATTGACAAATGTTGTGGCACAATCGCATTTTGATACCATTTCTCAATGTAGTATTTGTGTTGCATTCTAGACCCTTTTTCCATCAATGGTTAGTAAAAAACAAAAAAAAACAAAAATACACTCTAGACTGAAAGCTAGTTCCTATGCACACTTCCCCGGCAACGATGCCAAAATGTTGGAGCAAAGTGATTTCCTGCCATTTAATTTGTCAACAGGGGGGTTTCATAAACTTGTGAAGCATGCATGCACTGTATGTGCTAGAAATTGTCTTTCAGTTTAGATCAATCTAACTACAAAATAATGAAAACCAATTCATCTAATATATGAAATCAAATAATGAAAACTAAATTCAACTAACCTATGAAATCAAATAAGAAAAAGAAAAAAATTCAAAAGAAAATATAGCACGCGCAATCACACTTGCAGGAATTGAAATTTTAATCTAAGAAAAATTTCAAAGCATATAAAGGAAAACAACTAAGGTATGTTCAAATCACTACAGCATCCAATATGATATAATCACCCTCCTGAGATGATGTACAAGCAACCGATTATACTTTAGTCTTTAAATCTAGGAAAGAAATTAAAGCATGCAAAGGGAAAACTCAATAATTGCATAAGTTAGGTATTCAAGCATTTGGAAATATGATAAAATCACCTTCTTGAAATGATCTTTAAGAACACCCAATATTACAATTGAATGAGGATCTAAAAAGAAATGTAAAAGAATGTGAAAGTAACAGTCAATGATTGTATAGGTTGAACATTCAATCACCCAACTTGGAAGTATGACAAGTCACCCTCTTAGCCAAATCGTTTAGGAACATTCAATTATACAATGAATTGATAGTTTGATCTAAGAAAGTAAATAACAGAACGTGAAAGGAAACTAAATAACTGTGAGCTCTATTGCCTCAAACTTAATCCAATTGGAAAATACATAAATCTATGCTTTTGAAATGTTTTTAGAAAAGCAAATATTACACAATCATTCTAAAACTAATATTAAGAAAGAAAATAAACTTTAATATATAAAAGCAAGTAAATCTCACACATTTTAGGTAGCTAATCTAAAAGTATGAGAGATGGTAAATCTATATGCTCCATATGTAATCAAAACCAAGTCAAAATGAAGGAACGTTCATGGGTAAGGTGCCACAATCCAATTATGTATTCAAAGCTTGATCATAACTCCAATTTTACACATGATTTGATAGGAGAAAGCTTCCCCTATTTATACAAAAGATGAAAAGCTATCTCATTAATAAGAGTCCATAAATCTCTCCCTATATCTCTAGAGTTACAATCCAAATAGGAAGTGATAAGGAACATGCCTTCTTAGAGCTAAAATACAAATAGGAAATGAGACATATATCCTTATGATCCCATGATATTCTCCATTCAAATTCGAATTTGGCCATAGGAGGCCACATAAGGGTATTTTGGAAGATTCTTTTTGACCTACACATGGCAACAAACTCATTCCACTTGTTAGGTATAAGTATGTGCATATTATTTTCTAATTTTTAACCACAAATTCACTTAAAAATACTAGGAATTAATAAAGTTTGGAAAAACATAAATGTAACCCAATAATGGTAAGGTAAATTTAATGAAATGGAGTTGGATTGAAGGTGATAACATGGAAATATAAGTGAAAATGTAATGGAAGTAAATGACAATTTCAAGGCCCAACACTAAGTCAGAAAGACAAAATTCATTAGCTTATGCTCTGTTTTGGAGGAATAGTTACAGTTTTGTTCATCTTTCTTCTAATTGAAAATAATTCATTTTTCCAATGCTCTTTTATGAAAACCTAGCATTATGAAACACTCCATCAAGATACCTTAATGTGTTGATCTACTTACCTACCTTGCCCCATCATATCCCTACAATTCTGATCTTGCCCTGACCTAATTTCTTCTTTGACCTATTCACCATCCGTCACCTCAAATTCAATCGACCAAACCCTAGTGCTACTATACCTAGCCTAAAATATCATTTATCTAGTCATCTTGGCTATGATCTTGTGAAGAGAGTCCTATCCTACCTAGTAGGGCTAGCTACTTGGCGAAAGATTGGTCTGTGGTTACCTTTGCTGGTCTCTTCTAAGCCTCAAAGATCCGGTGAAGTGATAGCAGACCTAATCATCATCACACTCTCAAAGTAACTGGCCTTGCGGAGATATCTTATGATGGGTATTGGGGCCAACATCCTGAAAGAACTGGCGACGCCTTCTAGCAGCTGAAGAATCAACCAAGGTAATGGTAATGAGGAACTAGTGTTGCTCGCACCATCACCTATAGGGAAAGGATGCCTTGGATTTTGCCACTAAAGTACCTTCATCCCACGTGAGAATTTGAGTCTTTAGCTTCTTCATAGTAAGTTACGAGTACCAAGCACTAGATGGGTAGGGTAGTCCCAAATAGTACCGCACACACTAGACCTAAGCTAAACCCCCTCTGAATCAGGTCTCTGTAATGCTCAGGAAATATTTTTCGTGGGATGATAGAAGGATTTTAAGCTCCCTAAAAAATCAACATATATGTTTCAAAATGTAATATGACCATGGAGGCTTATTGGATTCCTATCCCCAATGGTCCTAACCTGAACTATAATTTCTTTTATGGCCCTTGTGAGGATAATTTAGTGAGTTCAAATTATGATTGTTTTTTAAGATTTTTAATTTTCTTTAAGGTGTGGGATTGTAACAAAGATAAGATAAGAATAAAAGCCCCAAAACCTGGGTGCCTTTTGGTTCAAATATTAATAATTCTTAGTGTGTGTTTTGAGTGAACAACCAAGAGTGTGATAAGATGTGGATATGCGGTGATTCTTTAATACACCCCTCTAATTACACTATGTGTTTTGATTATTCTCTGCAAAAACTGAAATGATTTGCAGATAATGGATCGCTTATTATTTTCCTAATTAGACTATGTAGAAGTAAAGGGAGATGGTAGTTCAAACTGCTTTGAGAAAACGTTCATATGAAATACCAAGTTCACCAAGAGGTGCAAGGGAAGTAAAGATTACTTGCTTTCTTTACTAACACTTTGAATCTAGTCCCAAGCCTAATGAAAAAATTGAAAAAATAAATTTTCTAGTAAAAATATTTGTGGATAATGGGCCACTTACTTATTTACTAATTAGACTATGTGTTCTGCATAAACATCAACAAAATTCTTTGAAAAATATTTGTGGAATTTGGCCACTTAATCTTCTCCCTAATTAAGCTATGTGTGTTTTGCAAATATAAGTAACAACTAAAAAAACTTAATTTCTATGCTAATGGTGGTTAGTGCAACAACTAGTTAACCTAAAACAGAAAGATGCAGAAATAGTGGTGAAGGAAATTCATTGTGGGTTTCGAATCATCTGAAAATTTGAAAAAAATACAAAGATTTTTTCTTTTTGTAATAAAATGTGGGTTTTTTAAACACAGGCATGGTGTGCGCATCTGTCTGAGAGAAAGGAAAGTTGTTGAGAAAAATAAACAAAATTTGAGCTCTCTGCCTCTCAGAATAGGCACTGACTATCATGAATAATTCATAGAGAGGCCCCTGAGCACCTTGTAGCTAGTTATGCAGAGAGAAGGTCCTGCAAAAAAACAATTAAACCAAGAAAAATAAACTAGTGGAGTCACCAATCTTGTGATAGTGTTTTTGTCACACTAGTGTATTGAAAAGACATCTCTTTAGCAGTAGGTTTCTTCTTGAAAATATCACAGAGAATATTATGGTGCTGTTAATGGAAAGACTGAACATAAAACGAAAATAATAAGGTAAGTAATGCATATAATAAAATGAATTTAAACATAAAAAAAAACAAGACAATAATGCTGAAATGGAGCAAAAAATCCATATTATGGAGAAAACTCCCTTTATTGGTTACTGGTAGTAAGAAGAATACAATGCTAACACACTTGCAGTGATTCCTTTAAGCTATGGAGCTCAAATACTCTTAGCAAGGGGGTCCCTTTCCTTGGTTTCCTTGTAAGATTCTCCTCCCTCTCTCAAAAGGAATGTGACCACTCTCAAATGGTGGAGTTATCTTCTTCACTAGGATTTTGGATGGCAAACATGCTAGTGCCTTCAATACTCTTGCTTAAAAAATTGAAATTTGGTGTTTCTATCGTATAAATTTGGCCAACATCACAATGTTTCTCCTTTTTCTCTTCCCGTGACCAATTTATATAGAATTTTTTGGTACTTCTCTTCCCTCTCTTGGCCCAAGATTGATAGTGACTCAATATTAGGACAAGAGATTCCTTTGCCGGATGCATAACTATATAAGGTGGCTCGAATTTGGCTTTCCTTGATCGTTACTGAGAAATAATCATCTTCACCAAGTGTGGGAGGTGGTCCTGGATGGTGGCTTTTTTCCATCATAAGGACCACGCGACTATCGACTAGATAATACGTAATACAACTAAAAATATACGACTAAATAATAAGTAATACAACTAAAAATTACTAACATGAATAACTAATTTAGTCTACGAACAAAAATATGACTACATAGCAAGTACTACTATAATATAAATTGGTCATTTATGTTGGTCATTTTATTGTTTCACTTCTTCAATCAAAACATAAAAGTGATAGGGGATTGAAAGGTTGTTATAGATTTGTTGAAATATTATAGTTTCTTAAATACTTCTTTATTGGATCAGTGGATGATTACAATTAAGGAGTAACTTAGAATCTTCAAGGTTATATCTTTTGATAGCATTCACATGGAATTAAATTCAAATCATTTGTCAAGTGTGCATGAACACAACATCCTTGTGAACCTCAACTTTAACAACAACCTCACACTTCTACAAATTGTCTAGAAATACTGATGAAAAAATACAACAATACTATAATGTTCCTACTTAGCCCAAGATAAGAGGAATATTCAATTTTGTTTCATTTTCTGTTGATTGAATAAATGAACCAAGGAGGACATGTAAAACTCCTAAAAAACAATGAATAAATCCATGCCTATGTGAACAGAGACAAATTTGGGCCATTTAAAATAAACACTTGCAGGTGTGAATGGGTTTGAGCTATGAGATTGGGTCAACCTTGACCAAATCTACAACACGGTCCAGATACAATGTACCTCATGGAGGGATAGCACAGTTCTAAAATGAGGCCCGTCATGTGAAAGGAGCTAATTCATCAAGGTGGTTTAGGGTTTTCCAAAGCTCTCATCTTATAAAAGGAAGGGGAAGGCTTAAGAGAAGGTTCTTCATGATATTATATTTTCAGAGTATATTGTCTGTTTAGACATATCTCATTCTCTTGGCTGTTTAGCAGAGAATTGTGAGGGTTTCCTGTTTAGGGATTCTCTATCCTTCCATTTAGTAGCTCTTGGAGGGAATTGTACTACTCTTCCACTATCAGGCATTTATCCAAGCTCCATCTCCCTTAGACATCATAAATCCTGTTGGGGTTTACTTGTTTCAGTGAACTGCAGCAAGTGGAGACCAGATCTGTTCAGATATAGAATATAATAGTACCTCTTCTCAGTGAGTGTGTCTTTTAACCTCTTGGAAGAGTGTATTAGCAGTGTGGGCTTTATATTTTGATCTTGGCATCAGGCCAATCTATGCTTCAAGCTTACATCGTCGTTTGATCCTTGAAACTGTGTTATTTCCATCTGCAAGGTTGCATGGAATTTTGGTATTCATTTGGAAAAGAGATCTCTGGTTGATGGATCTCTCCTTCACCATGGTGATCCATGCATTAGCCATCTAATCCATTGTCTATTTCAGATCTGATATATTTACTGATGTTCTCACTTCATATTTTCTGAATCATTCTGCAGTAAAACTCAGATCTACTCCTGTTCTTTCATGTATTGTTGAAATCTGAAAGGGGAATGTAAAGTAAAGAAAATATAGTGTACCGATATGTTATAGATATGATATGTAATGCATAGCTGCTACAACCCCTGAAAATTACTCTGTACATTCTTGTTGCAGAGAAATAAAGTGTTGCAGCACCTCATTCTTGAGGGTTTCTTCATCCATTCTTCCATTTTTCTCATGATCTGAGAAATAGACCCCATGATCTGATGTAATACAATGTATATATTTATTTTACATCATATTGCATCATAAAACTTTAGTAATTTACGCTACCTATGCTTCAGTAAATTCAGCATGAGTCAAGTCATGGGATTTGGGCATTTTTAAGCCATATTGGGAGTGGGAGACCTGTTTAACATAGCTAGGATGATTTGTTTTGGCTAAAATTTTACATGTGAGTCCCCTATAACATATTCTAAAGATCCAACCATCAATTGGTGCATAAATCAGAATATAAGTTGTTGTTGTTGCTTGATTGAAGAATATGTGTTATTAACACATCATATGAGCTATATTTTTGCCTCTCCAACTCTAGAATATCTTAAGGTATTCTTATTGTTGTAGAAAATCCCTATTTTGGGATATTACAAATACCACCATCCAACAATAATCCACTTAATGAAGAGGAAACACTAATAAAAACATGTATAATCCTCAATATTTAAATATAAAAATTACACAACCAATGATCCTCAAATCAACCAAGCAAATTTTTTACTATAAATTATTAATGTGGTAATATGAATGAGAAGGGAAAAAATATTAAAAGATCATCAACTTCAATTTAGCTCTCATGAAACATAAATATCATTTTATAGGATCACTAATTACATACCTCTTGGCTAATGTTATGGTAAATTCTCTGCATTTAAAGAAAATCATAGTACGATAAATTCTCTGTAGAAATTATATAGAAGCTCTGATACCATGTAGAAATATCACTCTGATACCATGTAAAAATTTATAGAAATTCTATATCAATGGATTCAATCTGGTCTTGTAATGTAATAAAACAAGATACTGAATCATTCTACAATATTTTCAAAATACAAAACACGATCTCTCAATCACATGCAAGTAAGAGAAAGAAGTAAATGAATCGCACAACACAAGATGTTTTTGGGGAAAGAAAATACTCAAAACCCCGCTATCATATATTGTGTAAATTCAAGGAATCATGAAACAATACAATAGGATTAATCTCTCATGAGATTCTCTAACACTTTTCCAATTGTCTCTCATTTATCTAGGAAAAATTGGGCAAACACATAGCCAATTCTCAGCCTTTCTTCACCTTGCCTTGCTCACGCAATTCCTAAATAATTAGGCTCGTATTAAATAGGAAAATCACCCTTCCTTTATTGTATAATCCATCATGGATTCCTCATGGATTTATATTGCACTCGGGAAATTCTCTAAAAATACAACTGATAGTTATGTTCCCTTTAACCTCTATCTCAACTGGGTCTTCATCAGAACTAACATGCATGAAACTATTGATAGCGAATCATCAGTTATCTGATTGATCACTGCTTGTTAATTAAATCTAATTTAATTCACTTTTCCTCTCATTAATTCATTACTCAGTTAGAACTAGTTGAACTAATTTTAACTCAAATTAATGAGTTAAATGATTACACCTGCACCCCACTAGTGCATTAACTGCAACTGAACCCCCAAAATATCAGAATCACTCTACATGCCTTATCTTAGACCCTCAACTCAAATTTCTTGAGCTAACTCAATCATCATGACTTAGTTAACTGATATAAGTTGTTATGAGATGAAATTAAAATTTATTGTCCAATTTATTTAAGGGAAAAATAAATTAGACACCCACATTCCTCACTAGTGTGTAACTGAAATTTCTCACTTAATTTCATCACCAATAGGTGGGTGATTTTTATCTTTTCTGGTTGCCAATTTCACTGTTTCTTGTTGCAAATTTCAACACTACCTCTCAGCAATAAAGGAATTCAAATTATCTCGATCTGGTACCTTTGGATTTTTCTACATGCAACACTTCTTTAGTGTTGTTTGCACTTGCAACTCTTGAAACTGAATAGCCTCAAAACAACTGAATCAGTATAATGCATTTTTCATCAAATTATTTTTACTACTGCTAGCTACTACACCTATCCACTAGACTCTCTGCACTGCTGCTAACATCTGCATTCATGACCTCTGCACTACTGCCAACTTTGATATGCGCTCTAGTATCCAACATTTATCACTCTAATTTCTGCCTTCTTGACATCTGACTGCATCAATCCAACCAAACATTCCTACTACTGCTATACTGTGGGCTCCTCGTAGCCACATTCGATCCATGAGTCACACCATCTCAATGGAACCTGCCCAAATTTATTCTTGGGATTATATCTGCACATCACCCCACCTCTCACCTGGAGGTATAGCTGCATGCAATTCCTCTTCCAATCTGGCTCAGAATTTCCCCCACCTAGAGGTCTCTGCTTGAGTGGACTCTTCCACTTAGACTCCTCTCTACTTCTCCAATTGTGGCTGCTCCACAACCTTCTAAGACTTCTTCTGAGACTGCATCTTGAGAGGTAATTTGTGCTCCCTCTCAACCACTAAGTCACTAACCTCTTCTTTTCTCCTGAAATATTTGCATGCATCTGGTACCTCAAGTGCATACATGTTCTTGACTCAGGCACATTGTAATTGTCCCGTTGTTACAATTTTTTTCTAAAAAAAGATATGATTTTAAATTGGTGATATCTCCCTCATCCGAGCTCCGATTCAACCAATTTATTTTTCAACTTAGGTATTTTTTAGCAAGGAATATAAATATGTTATTTTCTTTTTGAAAAATTTTCATAAAGTTTTTCATATATTCTCTGCAAACTCGCCGCGCAAAAAATTCCTCCTTTGATAGCATGCATAAATTATATAGAAGCTCTGATACGATGTAGAAATATCGCTCTGATACCATGTAAAAATTTATAGAAATTCTATATCATTGGATTCAATCCAATATTGTGATGTACTAAAACAAGATATTGAATCCTTCTACAATATTTGCGGAACAAAAAACAAGATCACTTAATCACATGCAAATAAGAAAAATAAGTAAATCAATCACACAACACAAGATGTTCTTGGGGAAAGAAACTGCTCAAAACCCAACTATCATATATCATATAAAGTTAAGGAGTCATGAAACAATACAATGCTTAATCTCTCATGAGATTCTCCAACACTCTGCCAATTGTCTCCCGCTGATCTAGGAAAAATTAGACAAACACATATCCAATTCTCACCTTCCTTCAGCCTGCCTTGCTCATGCAATTCCTAAAGAATTAGACCCCTATTAAATAGGAAAATCAACCTTCCTTGATGTCGCAATCCATCATGGCTTCCTCATGGCTTTATAATTGCAATTGGGCAATTCTGAAAAAATACAACTGGTAGTTATGCTCCCTTTAACCTCTGTCTCAATTGGGTCTTCATCAAAACTGACATGCATGCAACTATTAATAGTGAATCATTAATTATCTGATCGATAACTACTTGTGAATTAAATATAATTTAATTCACTCGACCTATCACTAATTCATCATTGACTTAGAACTAGTTAAACTAATTTTAACTCAATTAATTGAGTTAACCGATTACACTTGCACCTCACTAGTGTATTAACTGCAATTAGACCCCCAAAATATTAGAATCACTCTACATGCCTCATCTTAGACCCTCAACTCGAATTTTTTTAGCTAGCTCAGTCAACATGACTTAGTTAACTAATACAAGTTGTTATGAGATGAAATTACAATTTATTGTCCAATTTATTTAAGGGAAAAATAAATTAGACACTCACATTCCTCACTAGTGTGTAACTGAAATTCCTCACTAATGTGTGGGTAATTTTTGTCCTTTCTCGTTCCAAATTTCACTATTTATTTTTGCAAATTTCAACATTCTCTGCATTTGTGCCAAATCAAAAAATTTCGACAAAATTTTGGCGCCACAATGTTATGGTAAATTATTTGCGTTTAAACCAAATCAAATTCTTTGGAAATTTTTTTGGTACCATAATTATTTCCACCTTATTTGCTTTTTCATTTTGCAATATGGGGTACCTAGAGGCATCTTTGGATGCCCATGGCATCGATCATCTTGGATGCTACTGCTCGAAGGCTGCAACACATTCAAGGCTTTCAGTCCTCAAATTCCATTTATGGATCACCACATCCCATCCTTATCATTCTTCAACACTCCCAAATGATGCTCATTCATCTCTGCAGACGTAGAGTCCACCAATAACTTGTAAAGGTATGGAGCATTCTTTCAATTATGTCTTTGATATTTTTGCACTATAATCGTATAGATGATGGGCACAAAGTTGTTTTATTTGTTCTTTTTTCTATTGAATACATTGTTTAAAATAATCTATTACCGAACTGAAAACACTCATCTGATATTGAAGTATCTGGATTCATCCTTTCCCTAACTCGACCCTATATTTTTTCTAGGGTTTCCCATCTAGGGTTTGTGATATAATCCTGGTAATCTATTTTAGTGTGGGGTTTTTGTTTTAATATTTTCTCATCTTATTGCTTCATTTGGTGCTACAAATAAGTAACAGTGTCAATATCATCTGACTCAAATTTTATTAGAGTGTTTAAATAAAACAATACCATTTAATTCAAATTCAAATCATGACATGCTTGAAGCCATAAACATATCCATGGATAAATTTTCTTCGAAAAGTGACAAAGATTATGAAAACTTGAAATTCCATGCTTGTATAAATGAGCATACAAGGGGGATTACCCTATCATCTAAAATAAAAGAATTTTTTTCCAACCAAATGCCCCACGGAAAAATTAAAAGGAAAACCTTGGAAACCCTTTGTATTTTCATTCATGTACCATTTTTTGAGGCCTTCTTCAATTGCATCTCTGATCAAACATATATCAATCCTATTATTCTATCCATATATATCCACAACTATTGAGAGAAAGGAAATGACATGATGATATGAAAGTTAGATTCACCATTTTCTTTTCAAAGACTACAGTACCTAAGACCATGAGTATTTATATTTTTCAGGATGTCTGATGCTAGTACCTCATTATTTAGGAGTAACCGCATGAAAAAATGGGGTTTTGGAGACAATAGAATCTCTAGACCTTGGAGCACCACTACTTTTTGAGGATCCAAGTCTCCCTGAGAAACCAAGGCATTATATATTTTATTTAATGTGTAATCTACAATAGGGATTCAAAGGAAAAACCAGTGTCATTTTCATCTTTTAATCAAACAGGGCTAGACTTGATCTTTTCTATATATTTGTCCCAAATAACATAATCCTCTACACTAAAGTTCCAACTCTATATGTGAGTCACTTCTAATGCAAAATCCAAATTATTGTCATAATTTTATCTACCGCATGTGATAAGGTGATTTTTCTATTGTATTTTACTGTAATATTGTGTTCATTTCCACTCTCGACCTATTAATTGTGCCAGAAATCAAGAGATTTGAACTTCAAACATATGGAGGGAAACATAAACTAAGAATAGCTTTGGAATATGAACATTAAGCTGTCTATATGCTTCTTGAGAATGAATCGGTCATGTGTGACTTGTATCTATTAGTAGTATCTCCTTGAACATATGATTGCATACTGGTACACCATTTGTGCTTTTTCTCAAACCTGTGCAGTTTCTGTTGCCTACATTTTGGGATAGCAGGCCATGAGGGCACTATTTATTTCATTTCTTCTCTACAAAATTTGATTAACCTTGGATGTTAGGAGTTTTTTGTTCAATTGTCACCTTTATAACCACCTCTTTATAACCACCACAACCACCTCTTTATAAGATACATATGATCTAAGATACATATGATCTAAAGGACCATACAACCACATCAAACTCACATCTAAGCGAACCATATAGTTCCACCATGTTGTGATATATATTGTAACCTTTAAAAGTATCATTATATCCAACAAACAATATATTATCATAGCACCTTGAACCTACGACTAGCCAAGGGCTTGATAAGTTGAGAATTTGAAAAAAAATAACCTTATATCATTAGAAACCCCTCCTTAACTCCGCCATAACTCAATTCAAATTTACCGGTCCAATATTTAGACATCAGATCATGAACTATTTAGGACTCTTGCAAATATTTTATACATGACCAAGACAAGTGGGTCAAATTTCTCAAAATGATAAAGATCAAAATATGTAGTTTAAGCAACCGGATGCAAATGAAAATAGAGTAGATTCAGTTATAGATATAATTGACCAAGGAGAAACATTGCACCCTCCTATTTGAGAACCATAGCGCCCAAATTCCCTTTGTCCACTTTCCAATGGAGACAGTCTGGTTCCAGAATCAAGAGCACCAATCATGGAGGAAGTTGACTGAGAAGAAGATCCAAATCAAAGCACAGATCAATATTGAGGCTTAGTTCATGCCCCAACGGATCGAGTCAATGTTATAACAAGTAGTGTTCATAAGTAAGTGTTCCTTCTTTATATGTGGCCAAGGTTATTGTGGCCAAGGTTTTTAGACCTTCCCTAAGTAGCCACCTATAAAATTTATCATATCAAATGGTGGCTAAATCATTTTTGAAGCCTTCAAGAAACAAGTTTTATGGCAAAAAAATGCTATCTCTTGAAGCCTTATGAAGGCATCATACCCTTTCTTTAATCTTCACTGTTGTTTCTATTTAAAAAAAAACTCTGAAATTCTATTGTTTTCCATAAAGAAAAGACTGCTGCAAATCTCCATTTTTCCCCTCCCTCCACTCAAAACTAACCTTCATTTTATTTCTCTTTTCCCCCATGAAATTCTTCTATTTTTCATGTATTCCTCGTTATTAACTGATTTTTTGGTCATCTAACCTTGTATCATTAGATGGACCCAAGTACACCATGTAAGACCAGTTTTACCCCAAGTAAAACCGCTTTCACTATGTTAATTAAAGAAACCCCAAAAGGAATAATTAATTAAACCATAATTTAATTATTATTCCCAGTCATGTTTAACCCAAAAACAAAGAAATTAATGAGATACACCCATAGTTATCTTATTATTTTCTAGAAATAATTATTTAAATAATATTCCTTGTTAAATATGACCAAATCAACCACTATTAATTAAATAAATCATTATTTATTTGATTATATCTCAACCACTTCCTTAAAAGGATAAATAAATCATTTATTTATTTATTCTTCACTAATCAAGGGATTTTGACCCAAGTCAAAGTCCCTTTCCCTCCAACAAACAATAATAAAATATTCCATAGAGGTGGATCTAGATTTGGTTAACATTATTTTAATCATGCACCAAGATCTAGAATGACCCAATATTTTGTTATAAATAGGAGGGTTTTCCCCTTCATTCTTCACCTTTTGTTGCATATTAGATCACTCTGGATCTATACACTCGGTCTCATTTTCTGCCATTATTGCTCCCATTGAGCTCTACCTTTTACATTGGGTTTTCTACATCTACAAGAGAGAGAAAGCTTAGATCTGAAGTGCTGAGGACTACAAAGAACCCATCCCATTGAGGAGATCTGGATACACCTTCTTGTTTCCTCCTAGGTGCCCTGTAATATAAAAATTCATTCAAAAATCGTGTTCTTGCCTTGTCTGTTGGATGCATGGAGCAAAATCTTTACTTTAC